>KK351122.1:418818-431188 GCA_000671755.1 Glossina brevipalpis | reverse complement strand
CGACTTAAATGCTAAGTAATCTAATTCTACTTTCAGCATACATGTTCATTAATCTAAGTTTGCTTTCAGAGTAAATGCACACTAATTTAGCCTTGCTCGACTTAAATGCTAAGTAATCTAATTCTACTTTCAGCATACATGTTCATTAATCTAAGTTTGCTTTCAGAGTAAATGCACACTAATTTAGCCTTGCTCGACTTAAATGCTAAGTAATCTAATTCTACTTTCAGCATACATGTTCATTAATCTAAGTTTGCTTTCAGAGTAAATGCACACTAATTTAGCCTTGCTCGACTTAAATGCTAAGCAATCTAATTCTACTTTCAGCATACATGTTCATTAATCTAAGTTTGCTTTCAGAGTAAATGCACACTAATTTAGCCTTGCTCGACTTAAATGCTAAGTAATCTAATTCTACTCTCGACATAAATGTTCATTAATGAACGCCTATTTAGCGTAAATGTTCACTAATGTACGTCTACTTAGCGTAAATGTTCACTAATGTACGCCTACTTAACGTAAATGCTCACTAATTTAGCCGTACTCTTAGCATAAATGCTGATCAATCTAGACCTAACTCGCTAATCCAATTCTACTCCCAGCGTAATCTAGTTCTGTTCGGCGTAAATACTAAGTGATCTAATCCTATTCAGCATAAATGCTCACTAATTTATTCCTATTTAGTATAGACGCTTACTAATTTAGTTTTATTCTTAGCGTAAATGTTTACTGAACTAATCCTGATCAGCATAAATGCTAAGCAGTCTGGTCCTATCCAGCTTAAGTCCTAACTAATCTAGTTCTACTCTCAGCATAAATTCTCATTAATCTACTCCTACTTAGCGTAAATGCGTATTAACCTACTCCTACTTAACGTAAATGCTAACTAATCTAGCTACACTTTTAGCGTAAATGCTAATTAATGTAGTCCTACTCTCAACATAAATGTTCAATAATCTAGTTCCACTCTTAGCGTCAATGTTCAATATTCTAGTCTTACTCTTAGCGTAAATGCTTACTAATCTATTCCTACTTAGCATAAATGCTCACTAATTTACTGCTATTTAGCGTAAATGCTCAATAATCTAGTTATACTCTTAGCGTTAATGCTGATTAATCTAGTCCTGCTCTCGACATAAATGTTCAATAATCTAGTTCTACTCTTAGCGTATATCTTAGCGTTCCATACCCTAGTCTTTCTCTTAGCGTAAATGCTTATTAATCTAGATCTGTGCTCAGTTTAAATGTTAAATAATCGGGGCCTATTCAGCATAAATCTTCACTTATCTAGTCAAATTCTCAGTGTAAATGATCTACTCCTACTTAACGTCAATGCTAACTTATTTACTCCTACTTAGCGTAAATGCTCAATAATCTAGCCATACTCTTAACGTTAATGCTGATTAATGTAGTCCTGCTCTTGACATAAATGTTTCATAATCTTGTTCTACTCTTAGCGTAAATGCTTACTAATCTAGTTCTAATCTCAGTGTGAATGCTAACTAACCTGATCCTATATTCAGCGTAAATTCTCACCAATCTAGTCCTATTCTCGACGTAAATGCTAAATAATCTTCTGCTACGCGTAAATGCTTACTTACAGCGTGAATGCTACGTAATCTGCTCCTCACTAATTTAGTTCTACTCTCGACGTAAACGCTAACTAATCTTCTTCTACGAGTAAATGCTCACTAGTCTGGCCACACTCTCTAAGCATAAATGATGATTAATCTAGATCTTTTCTCAGCGTAAATCTACACCTACTCTCAACATAGAGACGCTAAGTAATCTAAATTCTTTACGATTTTAAAGGCAAAAATGTGAAAAAATCAACTGTGATAAGTTTTTTGGTAATTGTGGGATGGCCTATGGCTGGATGCAGTTGACATAACTAAACTTAATCAAAGGAAAGCGATAAATAAAAACCAAATTTCATGATACACACCTCCTGTGTTTGATATATAACGCTATTATAGCCCTTGTATGTAGATAAAGCTATAATTTAATCTCTGTAGGAAATAATTTTTGCACATTTCTCTTCGAACTTGGTGTTTTTTGAAATCTTTTTTTTTCTTTTTATTTTAGTTCATTACTATGTTTTTGTTTTATTCTAAACACAAAACAAGAGTAATTAGGTTTACTTACCTGTGATACAAAACATCTGACATATGAACTCTTCGGCCTTGTGGAGTGCATATGTTTAGTTAAGTGTAAGAATTCAAAATTTATGATGTGGTGCTCTTTATATGAGAATTGAAAATATTTACATATCTACTCAAGAATGGTGTTATTATTAGACTATTATTTTGTTTGCCACAGACCAGAAACAACATTTTTTTTTTTTTTAAATTAATTTAGATTTAATTTATGGAAAAGTGAGGAAAATAACAGAAGTTATTGTCTCCCACAAAGGGGAATAATATAATAAAGAGGAGGAACTATATGAACACAGAAAATTCATTACAATAATTTAAGGAATAAAACTAAATTAATTTCTAAGATTCAATGTATGATATCTTTTCAATTTCCTTATCTCGTTGCTATCATTTAGACGAAGAGATAATGTCAAGGGATTTGGGTGATTGCATAGTCTGTCAATATATTTTAAAAGAAAATTGTAAATTGGATTTTTAGTAAATGGAAATTCCATGTAATTACGAATGGTTTTGTTCCGAAGCATTAAAAATAAGCCGTAGAGTCTTAGATCAATATTTTTGAAACATTTCAGTATTAGAGTTACTGACGGTACCCCATAATTGTATGCCGTAGATCCAAACGGGTTGAACGATACTCTTCTATAAAAGTATTTATTTGTTGGATTAAATTGATCTTCTAGACGAAGTGACCAAGAGTATTGCGCTTTTTAAACCAAATTATTGGTATTCGTTTGACTATATTTATGTCTAATCATTTTAGGTCAACTAATTTCCCTAGGTCTATATTCATGTATTTGTATGTTAGCAATTATTCGAGTACGTTCGTAAATATTTATTACTGTGATCAAAAAAAGTAATGAGTCCGTGTCCGGTTTAAACTTTCAAACTAGGACTTCTTTTTACACTTTTTTGTAGCCACCACAGAAAGATGGATATATTCATTTTGTGAACTTGTTTGCAACATTCAAAAAGGAGCTTCGAACACCCTTTAAAATCCATATATAAATTCAATATCAGCATTAAATCTAGAATCGATACAAGCATATCCATCTGCTGTCTGTCTCTTTGTCTTCCTTTTTTAAATAGACGTAGCAGGTCGAGATAGTCCTTTATTAGTGATTCTCGTTGATCTCTCGTTAATCTCATCGGATGAGATTTGATGAGAGGGTTCGGATATAGTCTTCGTGCGGCATCATTTCGGGGATGCGGTATAAAAAGGTGACGCATTTCTTCCAACTTTCCTCATCCTTCAGGTTGACTGTTACTAGATAAGTCTGCTAAGCATATCTCTAGAAGATGAGCAAGCTGGGCAGACAAAAAATGTGTGCACTGAATCGTTATCTACGCTATGATTTTCATAGGTCACATGCGCTATCTGTCCGCAGATTAACCGAACAAAGATAATTCGGGAAATCTCTATATCCAGTGAAAGCTGGGATTAAGAAAAAATTTGCATTTGCGTGTTTTTCTGCCTCTCTCCCTGTTCGTCCATCCATCCGTCCATACGTCCGTCCGTTCGTACACCGATCCGCGCATCTATCCATTCGCCCATCCATCCATTCGCCTAACCATCCATTCGCCCATCCAACCATTCGCCCATCCATTCATTCGCCCATCCATCCATCCATCCATCCATCCATCCATCCATCCATCCATCCATCCATCCATCCATCCATCCATCCATCCATCCATCCATCCATCCATTCTTCCATCCATGCATCCATCCATGCATCCATCCGTCCAACCATCCATCCGCCCAACCATCCATCCATCTATCCATCCATCTATCCATCCATCCGTCCATCCATCCGCCCATCCATCCGTCCATCCATCCGTCCCTCCATCCGTCCATCCATCCATCCATCCATCCATCCATCCATCCATCCATCCATCCATCTATACATACATCCATACATCCATACATCCATACCTCCATACATCCATACATCCGTCCGTCCGTCCGTCCGTCTGCCTGTATGTCTGTTAGTCAGCCCGCCCGTCCATCCATCCGTCCATCTCTTATTCAATATGTGTCATTTTCACATTCTCCTTGCCGCAAAAATGAAGATATCCACTTTAAATTTTCCTCCTATTTGACTGTTATTGTTCATGCTCATGCTAATATATCTTTAGCAGTCAATGGGATGCATAATTTTCGATTCATATTTATCTCTTCAATCGAGTTGAAACCATATTCTCGGAGAGGCTTCTTGTGTTTGGAACTAATCCGCAAGTCAAACTCGGTTAAACTATTTCAGTGTGGTAACGGCACGATATTAACTTCTAATGAAAAAGTCTTGACGAATCAATGCAATCCTCGAAAGGCATTATTGTAAAAAAAAAAGCTGCCTGCCCGGAGCTCTGGTGAACAGCTTCACGTGAATAGTATGTAACCCTTAAATAACTTATTAATTGCAAAGCCTGGCGGAAGAAATTCGTTTCGTATCGTATAACAAGATTCGAAGAAACTTCATAGATCCGCATGACTGAATCGATTCATTAATTATGAATACAGGCTTTATTGGATCTCCCGTTTACATCTGGACTAAGGACTAACGACTAAGGATTAAGGTCAACTTCGCTATATCTCTGTCTTACGGTGCTAATTTCAATAGTGATTAGGAAAAAATTTAAACATCTTTTTCTTCTTTTTTATATTACGAAATTTTGTATGTCAAACTGCAAAAACAAACACCATAAAGTCAGTCAGTTATTTTCCAGCGAATTCAATTTTTTACGTATAAATTGCATAACGTCGTGAAAAGAGTTTTTAAGATATACTTACATACATAAAAACATACATACATATACTTAAAAGAAAGCAAAATTAATTTTTGAGGTCACTTATGAGCGTAGCATACTTGCTACTTGCTTACTACATTATATCACTTGAGTTAGCGGCTTTTTCAATGCGGTTTTGAGTACGGCTATCATAACTACTCTTAGCACAGTTATGTCACTTGAGTAAAAGTGAATTAAGCTTCAAGTAAACTACGTATAGTTGTGCAGACAAAAACAGATGAAACAAATGTTTTGTGATCGATATGATCTTTCGTATAATCTTACAACTAAAAATCCATAAAACATTCATAAAAATTCTTCTTATTTATGTGAAATGAAACCAGATTGTGCAGAGATTTCTACTTAATAAGACTTTCTTCCGCATGATAATTTAGGCTTAACATGAATAATGATCTTTTTATTCATCGGTATGATCTTTTCCGCATAATCTTACAATTAAAGATCCATAAAATGATCATAAAAATTCTTCTAATTTATGTGAAATGAAACCAAATCACAGAGACTTCTATCTAATAAGGCTTTTCTTCCGCATGATAATTAGGCTTAATAATGATCTTTTTACTGATCGATATGATCTTTTCCGCATAATCTTAAGTCATAAAAATTCCTCTCATTTATACGTGCAATGGAACCAGGTCGCAGAGACTTCTAATTAATAAGTTTGCCTTCTGCATAATGCTTCAGGCTTAAGGTAAATATTGATCTTTTATTGATTGATATGATCTCTGGCGCGTATTCTTGTAACTTAAAATACATAAAATTATCATAAAAATTTTTCTCATATATGTGCGATGAAACCAGATCGCAGAGTCTTCTATTTAATAGGGTTGTCTTCTGTATAATGCTTTAAACTTAACATAAATATTGATCTTTTTATTGATCGATATGATCTTGCAACTGAAAATCGATAAAATGGTCATAAATATTCCTCTAATTTATGTGAAGTAAAACTAGGTCGCAGAGACTTCTATCCTTTCTTCCGTATAATACTTTAGGCTTAAGGTAAATATTGATCTTTTTATTGATCGATATGATGTTTTGCATAATTTTACAATTAAAAATCCATAAAATTCCTCTAATTTATGTGAAATAAAACCAGGTCGCAGAGACTTCTATCCTTTCTTCCGTATAATACTTTAGGCTTAAGGGAAATATTGATTTTTTTATTGATCGATATGATGTTTTGCATAATTTTACAATTAAAAATCCATAAAATGGTCATAAAAATTCTTCTATTTTATGTGAAATGAAACCAGATCACATAGAGACTTCTATCTAATACGGCTTTCTTCAGCATAATACTTTAGGCTTAAAGTAAATATTGATGTTTTTATTGATCGATATGATCTTTGCCGCGTAATCTTGTAACTAAAAATCCCTAAAATTGTCTTATAATTTACATGATAAAAAACCAGTTCGCAGAGATTTCTATCTAATATTGTGCTCTCAATATGTTGCCTTTTAGGCTTAAGCTAAATATTGTTCAATACTTTAATGCTATTGTTGTTGTTAAAGGAACTTTCACTTTTTTATTCAAATTTGCGTTACACTTACGCATAATAGTAAAAATGCTTTTAGCGAACGCATAAAAATGCTGCGTCGTAATAATGTGATAATAAAGAAAAACGAAAATGTGAAAACAAGCGGCGTTTGTCGTCTTTATATCTTCTATTCGATCTTCATTCACACTTTGTTTTTGTATATTTATTTAACATGTATTGTATTGTATTATAATGAAGATGATGGTAATGATGACGACGATGATGATGATGATGACTAGACAAAAAAATCAAATCTTTTGTGTGTGTGTGTGTGTGTGTGTGTGTGTGTGTGTGTGTGTGTGTGTAAGTGTTCCCAAAAAACATATTAACACGCGTCGTTGACACAGACGATGTAATGCTGAGTTTGCTGTAGATATTTTTTTTTTTTTTGGTAAATGTTTAGCGGGAAAGTAAACGAATTGAGTACACACGCATACAAACACACAAACGTGTAAATTGTTGCCGGTTAGGCCCAACCGGTTCGATAAATATGAGGGTGCGTTCGTTTGTCTTAAAACATAACGGAAGTGTGACCATTGTTTTAAGCTTTAATGCGATAAATTTTGAAACATTTACAAAAATATTTAAAAATATTTTCTTCTAACAGCACAAAAAAAAAAAAAGAAAAACAAAAAAAACGTTTGCTAATTGTATTTATTTACGAAACTCATGTCTTGTTTAGTGGCTTGTTTACAAATATAAATCGAATAGCAAGCAGCACAACTGTAGAGAGAAAAAAAATCAAGAACAACAGTAACGATAGCAACAACAACAACAACAATTCCTATAAAAAATCTATGTCAAGATTAAAATGCCTTTTAAAGCATTATGTCTATAAACATATACATGCGCACACATAAAGCGTTTATTTTTAATGTTTTGTGTACAAAATACCCGAAAACTATTTTAAAGAAAAGCGCAAATTTTTGTTCGGTAATTTGGCAAAGAAGTGTAGTGTAAACACACGAAACCTCTAAGTGTATTTAAATCTGAATGACCGCTCATGACCGCCCATCACCGCCCATGACAGCCCATGACTGCCCATGACTGCCCATGACAGCCCATGACTGCTCATGACCGCCCATGACCGCCCATGACCGCCCATCACCGCCCATCACCGCCCATGACTGCCCATGACTGCCCATGACTGCCCATGACTGCCCATGACCGCCCATGACCGCCCGTGCCAGTCCATGACAGTCCATGACCGCCTATCACCGCATATCACAGCCCATGACCGACCATGAATCGAATTCTTACAATAAAAAGGAAAGATGGGAAAATGCTCTGATTTAGAACTTAGGGCAGTTTCATCCCAAGGCCACGTAATCTGGCTACTAGTAATCTGGCTCACCAGGAAAGTACATGACAGTACACAACGAATTTTTTTTTATTTGCCCATTACCAGTGTTTAGAAATTAAAAATTTCATAACTTTATACATACATTATGGGATACCGCAAGCGTTTTCCCAAGTGATGACTTTTTCAAACGCGAAAAAGTACTTGTCTGCGAAGAAAATATATATAAGTCTTACGCTGAAGTGTACGCAACCAAATTCTTGGGGTATTAAAATGGTTGAAGTCTCTGAGCCAAAACAATTATAATGACGGGAAATATTTTATTGTTTTGTCAAGTTGTAGGTAAGTAGTAGTAGGTAGGTGGGAAAGTTTTGTCGTATATTTTTTAGTACTCATAAGTTACTTTTATCTGTCGTGTCAAGTTAAGCGGATAGAGGTCTTGTTATTTAGCGCACCTCTCGTGTGATATAAGAGGACTACTTTCAATATTATTTATCACTTAATTGCGAAGTTCAGAGCGAATAAGGCAGCAGTCGATAAAGAGCATTTAAGATCATGCATATTGGTTGTTTATAAAAGCTTAGGTGACACATTGGGAAGTGAAATTATAAATGTTCGGATTTGCCATAGATGGTTTGCAAATTTTGTTCTGAAGATGTCAATATTTGACATGTTGGGAAGTGAAATTATAAATGTTCGGATTTGCCATAGATGATTTGTAAATTTCGTTCTGAAGATTTTAGTCTCTTCCGGGACGGTCACTCAATTTCTAGAATAACATTTTTGTTCGTGTTTGAGGGTAAACCACATCTAACCAGTAGAGTAATTGCAAAGGAAATCTGCATCCATTATTCGACAGTTGGGGAACATATCAAACATTTTGGATTCATATATTTTATTTAAAGTACAAGAGAACTTTCCCGTCAACCTAATACAATATCGGAAGCCTAAAAACAAAGCACAAAAAGCAGGTCAGGGAAATTATTGATAAGGACAGTAAGCAAACCCATTTAAAGGATTTAATAGTTGCATTATAGCGTGTTATGAGGCGCTCCAATCCATGTACGGCAACAATAACGATTGATCGGCAATTAAGATGATCCCCAATGACTACAAAAAGAATTTTAGAAAAACTTCTCAGATGATCGTTCTTATACTACAAAACTCGGTTTTATTTTCAATCCAATTGATCCAGTTCGATACTAATAACAGTAACCAAAATATGGAGGCTTATGTAGTAATGAAGCTCAAAATATCGATTTTCTTTTCGGCGTATATTCTCTTAAAAAGATGAGGAAAAAGTTCTACAAGAAAGATGGACAATAATTTTGAGTGTTCTGTGATTTTGAAACTGAAAAAATTAGATGAATACAAAACGTATGCCTGAAGCTCTGTAGTCTAGGAAAAAAATTCCACTGAAAATAATTCCGCGGTTCCCAATGTTTCTGCCAAATTTGAACACGTTATCGTCATTTTTGCGGCCAGGAGAATGTTTAACACAGACATTACGGAGACGGACATGTTTACATCGATTCTAAACTTGATGCTGATCAAGAGTATATAGACTTTGTGAGGTCTCCAAAATTTCCTTTTGGTAGTTACAAATGACAAAATGAAATATATCCTTCACCTTGAGTGGTGGGTATAAAAAAGTAGGCCTTTTTATCATACAAAGGCTTGCATGGGATTGGGTCCAAAGAATATACTTCAGTGGTTCAAATCTGGAACATTTAATTTTAATATCAAATTACTATTAGGGACATATTTGCATCATAAGTATAGTATAGTATTAAAAATTATACCTTTTTAACGGTCGTTTAAAAGTTTAGGTTTCATAAGAAAGGTTATATGGGAGCGATGGTTCAAAAATTCGTCCCATGCAATTAAAATTTTTGATATTTACTTTATATATCAAAATACTAGTTCTTAGCGATTTTTGTTCCATAAAAATTTTTTCGCGACAATGGTTCAATCGAATTCATTTTCAATATCGGTTGTTCTTAGATCATGTCGACTAAGCTTCTTCAAAGTACCTCAAAACCTGTAATAGTCGAACACAAGAACAGTCATCATATAGATGGGGACAGGTTTAACTGGATTCAGAAAATGATTCCGAATTGATCGCTATAACGAAAAATGCATCTGTCTTAAGCCCTTCTGTTTGTGTGTAGAGTATGAATAGCTTACAAGTGGTGGTGGTTCCCTTATTGTTATATGACACGTGACTCTTGTAATGAAAAGCTTTGAGAATTAATTTTTCTTTCGAAAAATTCCGGATATTTTCTAGACAAAAAGATATATGTGCGTTGTTGCTTCGCTTTTCTGAGCATATATGTAAGTAAACACATGTTTATTATTTGCAATATTGAGTGGAGTTCGATTTAATAGAACTAAACCAAAGAAAAAAAAACCAAAACTTTTGTAAACACAAACAAGAAAATATGCAAACATATTTTAAAAAGAAGAAGAAGAAGAAAAATAATCAAAATATTTATTACCTTAGCCAGCCAGCTTTGCAAGTTCATGCGCAAAGAGTAAGATGGAGAGATTTTGGCATTTATCTCTCCACAAAGGCATAGATATGTAAATGTGACCACAACAAGAACGTCCTTAGAGTCAAATATAAACGAAAATACTGAAATTAATTTTTTTTTTGTTGCTAGAAGAGAACGATTTCATTGATGTGTGATGTGAAGATTTTTTTAGTTAAAGAGAAATGCATTAATTTTAAATGACACATCAACTTCAATGACGCCTCATAACCATAGCACACTTTCATATATACGTATACAACAAACATGTGCATTTTGATATTATTAATTACAGCCAGCCGTGAAATTACAATTACATTTATTTTTATGATAATGATATTTACGTCACATTACATCAGCACATTATTAGCAATAAATTTTAAAGTTAACATTTATGCCGTCAGTTCAACACAGACTAATTGTCACTCGCTTATTTTATCGCTATGTCATTAAGTTTGTCAGTCTAGAAAAAAAAAATAGTCTTATTGTTAATCAATATGACATTTCATTATAAATTCGTCTAGGAATGTCCATCGTCCGTCGTCTTCCTATCTATTAGACAATTTGCTTGCGAGTTAATACGATAAGGGTGTTAGCAAATCAAGTGAATTTCTTTGCTTACCTTTAATGTGTATGTTTAGCATTAATCTTGTTAACAATATATAGCTGCTATTACAACGGGTCAGAAATTAGTAGAAATTATTAATTAGTAAGTTATAAGAGCTCTTTATAACGTTATCTCATATTAAGTTTAGAAGGATGTATGTATGTAACAGCCAGTAAGTAGAAAGATAGGCAGACCCGTTCGATTCAGAATAATTTTTGGAGGAGATATCAGTTTTTCTGTCCTTCTGTCTGCCTGTCCGTCCATTTGTGTTTACTTCCGTTTGTCTATGCTTTCGTTTTTCTGTCCTTTCGTTTTTCTGTCCTTCCGTTTTACTGTCCTTTCGTTTGCCTGTCCTTTCGTTTGTCTGTTCATCCGTTTGTCTGTCCATCCGTTTGTCTGTCCATCCTTTGTCTTTCCATCCGTTTGTCTTTCCATCCGTTTGTCTTTCCATCCGTTTGTCGGTCTGTCCGTCCGTTTGTCGGTCTGTCCTTCCGTTTGTCGGTCTGTCCGTCCGTTTGTGGGTCTGTCCGTCTGTTTGTCTGTCTGTTCGTCTGTTCATCCGTTTGTCTATCCATCCGTTGGTCTATCCATCCGTTGGTCTTTCCTTCCGTTGGTCTATCCTTCCGTTTTTCTCTCCGTACGTTTCTCTGCCCGTCCGTTTGTCTATCCATCCATTTGTCTGTCCATCCATTTTTCTGCCCATCCTATCAAATCTGTACAAAAAATAATAAAATCTTCAAAAAGATAATTAAATTTATAGAGTTTGGCTTCTTATAAATGGTATGCCTTTATACGGTAACAAGATATGATATTTATTGCATTATCATGGAAATGAATGAAGAATTGCCTTAAGCATAGGGTAGAGTAGAGTATTTAATAGTCAATCTTGCTCAGCTATAACATTTTTAGTAATTTTTCTTTTAAAGTTAAGTTGCATGTCTATCAATAAAACAATGACAGCAGTATAATATATTTCATTAGCTAGTTCGTTGATCTGTCTGGCAACAGGTAAATATTCCGCGTCGGCTTTAGTGGCTATGTAGGTATTGGCGCCCCCTTCTTGGCATCATTATAAAGCCAAAGCTCTGCCACAGGCTATCAGTCGAAACAAGTGGTAATAAGAGCAACGAATAATTGATAGATGCAGCGAGTGTGGTAATGTATCTCAGTTTATTTTCTTAACTATTTTCCCAATATATCGCCGAGCGTAATCTTGCTCTGTCAAATCATCTCATTGGCATTATTGTCAACAGTTTTTCCTTTATATTCATCATACTGCGTTAATTCTTGTTTGGATGATATTATGTTCAAGAGTATCTCTTTGGAGGAATTTTTTTTTTTTTTTTTTTGAAAATTATTTTACTTTCTATTACAACATCGTGCAAATGTATAATACATAAATTTCTATGAACAAATGTCATAAAAATAAGTCG
>KK351122.1:395737-406028 GCA_000671755.1 Glossina brevipalpis | reverse complement strand
ACAGACAGACAGACAGACAGACAGACAGACAGACAGACAGACAGACAGACAGACCGACAGACAGACAGACTGTCTGATTGCCTTTTTGTCTGTTTGTTTGTCTGTCCGTATGACCGTCTGTCTATCGATCTCTATATTGAAATTATGATAACGATGCTGAAATTTAGCCCAGACGCGAACAAGATAAATTTCAAATTCTTTCTAAGCACACTTCAGAGATAAAGGACGAAAATCAACAAAAATTAATCCGTCGATCTGTCTTTTTTTTCTTTCTAGAATGGAAGGTATTTTTTTTTTTAAAGAAAATGAGTTTTTTTTTTTGCAGTTGTTATCTATATTTGTGTTTATTAGATACGCCGCCGCAGTTCATAAGATGCAATATTAGGAACGTTATCAGCATTTGCTTCACTTTTAATTTTTTTTGTTTTGTTTGTTTTTTTAATTTCATTTCAATTCATTTCATTTATTGATTAATTTGTATAATTGTGCATAAAATTTGCATTTTTTTTCCTTTCGTTTCATAATCTTTTTTTTTGTTTTTCTTTTTTTAATGACTTGTGTGCGAATTTTATTAAACTAATCAAGAAAATGATATTAGCAGCAGCAGTAGTAGCAAGCAATACAATAATAATAACAATCATTATAATAACAACAGCAGCAGCCGGCTTATTAAAAATGCAAACAGGTTTTTTGCTTAAGTCTTTTGTTTATATTGTAATTTAGTAGACAGATTTATCTCTGTATTACGTTAGCGAATGAATGAATGAATGAGTGAATGAATGAATGCATGAATGATTGTGTGACGATGGTATTTTTGTTGCTTTGTTATTGTTGTTGTTATTTTGTTCTTTTTTTTTTTCTATTCATATTTAACTGTTTAGAGTTTAGTTTCACTATCTTTTACTTTGAAAATTTGTTATTTACAAATGTTTGCGAATTTCAAATAAAAAATGAAATTCAAACAATTTTCATTTGTCAGGAATACACTCTACAGGTTGATTTATCCTAAGAAATGTTGTGTAGTTGATTTAATTATGTCCGTATATCCTTCCATTCGTCAAATATGTGGATATTTTCATAGCCTCTAAATTGTTAAAGCAAATTCAAACATGGCCTTGAACCCCAATTTTTTTTTTTTTTTATTACGCCTGACAACATATACAAGAAATAAAAAAAAAACTAAGAAACTTACATATGGAAACAGCAGATCATTTATATCCAGCACATTAATGTAAAAAAATGCTTTTGTCGAGTAAGGACGGCTTTTCGAAGTATTTAAGTACGTAGTTTTAGGGCAATATTTGCTAGAGGTTATGAGCGGGATTTTTGGTTATTACGGCCGCATTTGTTATGTTGGCCGATACCGCCGAATTTTGCATTGAAATTTGTAAGATGATTTCAGGGAGTATAGGTATCCAGTACGAAATCAAATTTTGCTTTGAATTGTGAGTTAGAACTTCTCTAATTAAGAGAGAGAGCATGACTCTCAACTTCAAATCTGATATATGGGTACTAAGTAAAGGAACTATATATCCTCACTATTTTTTTTATGCATTAAACTGGCGACGTGCGTCATTTTATTAACATTTCCGGTAGGTAAGCACCAAATAAAAATCCATAAATGAAAAGATGAAGAAGAAAGAGTATGTGGATAAATGAGTAGGATTTGAAATGTTTCAAAATATAATATTAATCAAAGATATACGAATATTTTATAAAATGTCTGCGATGTTAAATAGAAATTATAATTTTTCCGAACAGGATTTTTGATTCTTGTGAGTTTGCATTTATTTCGAATCAATCACGCTCATTTAATTTGAATCTGTAATGCATGGTTCTTTCTTTGTTTTATGAATGGAAACACAAATCAAATATACTCTACTCTCTTAGTTTAGAGATCCGAAATATAGTCTAGATATTTTAATATTAGTTGTCATATCCAAAATCTGATTAAGTGTTGTTGTGTGCCTTGTAGGTAGGGATAGTCACAGCACACAAAGTTATGGGAAATGAATACTACAACATCCACGACTATCCTGATCAAATTATTACTCTACTATTGTACCATAAAATTAAATAAATCACAATTTACTTTAAAATCCGAATGTTATAGCATTTAGGTCATTTTGTATTACAATAAAAATGAAATTAACAGAATTTATGTCCATGAACGGACGGCTATTAATAGTTTACGAAAATTTAAATGAAAAAATTCATTCTCAGATAACGCTTTTAGGATTTCCTGTCTTTCCAGGTTTTTTCCAAAACAATGTTTTTTCTTCTCTATCATATATTATATTTTCGATATTTTTTTAATGATATCGCAAATGAAAATAAATTGCAAAAAGTGGCTTCAGCTGCTTTTTTCTATATTGAAACGAGAGAGATGTAAATCAAACCTGTTTTCCTTCTTTATTTATTTAAAAAAAAAAAAAAAAATATTTAGTTTATTTTAATTACTTTAAATAATGATAAAAAAACCCAAACAAGCCAATAAGTCTCGTTAGTAAAGTCTTTACTGTACTTTTACAGTTTATTTTTTACTTTTTCGAATTTTCTTTTTTCAAGTTTTAATACCACTATCTAGAGTGCTGGTGGTTTGAGTATTTGCTTAACTTGCCATAATTATTTTTCTATAAAAAGTGGTTTTTGGCTCTACTACTAGAATGGTATTTAGCTAAAGCACAAACCGTTACAGAATAGCAAAAATGAAGAAGCAAAGCAAAGCAGTGCTTGTAAAACTGCAGCATTTAATATGTGACAATAAAAGTGGAATTTTTTTTATTCTTTGTTTTTTAAGATGATGTTTCCCTCTATTGGACACGATAGGAAAAAAACAGATTTAATAAAAGATTTTCTAGAGTAAATTATTTTCTTTGTTTCTTATAAAATTAAAGAAACTAAGATAGTTTTTTAAAATTTTTATATATTTAATTTCTTGTAATTTTTAAAAATTTTTCAATATCATTTTCATTTTCATTTTCAGTCGTACACCTGGTTCACGTCAACCTTCACCAGCTGAAGAATCTCTACCCAGACCACCCAATCTACTTGATCCTACGCAACATGGTGTATTTCCACCGCATCATCCTTTCAATCATATGTTGGGTGGAGGTGGTGGTGGTGGAAGTTCTGCCATGGATCACATACAACAGGTAATATATGTATGTATAAATGTAATGTTGTGTTAATATTGATTTAGCATAGATTTTAAATTTTAAGGCCGAAGTTATAACTACCATTTAGCCAAGTTGGTAGCCATCAATTATCATTAAAACCAATTGTATTAGCCAACAATTACCATTAAAACCAAATTAGTAGACACCAAATACTAGTTATCTCAATTGATAGTTATCATCTACCAATGGCTTTACTTTTATTCCTACCATAAGTAAAAAATTTAAATTAAAAAAAATAAAAAAATAAAATTATTAATGTAAGGAGAGAGTGTAGGACTGACTTTAAGGGAAACGTGATATAATCAAACGTACTAAACCGAATTTGTCGACCTTAACGGTGTCTTGCTTAAGCCGATAATCTAAAAATTAATTAATTTTTTTTTTTTTTTTTTTTTTTTTTTCTTTAAGGATCATAGCGGCAATGTGCCTGGTAGTAGTGGACCAGGTGGCCATGGCAATCAAATGAACTCAGGATTTCCACATCAAATGCCACAAATGAATCAATTACAACCACCGGTAATGAACGGTGTTGGCGGAATGCAAATGGCCCAGGTATGTAAGCGAGAAAATATCGAGCAATTGTACTTGAAACTTAACGTATACGATGTGTGTGTGTTGTGTATGCGTATGTGTGAGTGTTGTGTGCATATGGCTTATGCTTAAAACAAGATTTAATTAAAATTTGTAAATGTTTTGTTTGTGTTTCTCTTTCTCTCTTTCCTTCTTTGGTTGGATATATGTATGTAGAGTCCTATGCTAAATCATCAAAGTCAAGGCCCGAATCAAATTGAATCTCCAGGAAATTTACTACAACAACAACCACCAAATTTTGATGTACAGGTAAGTCAGTGAGTCAGTCAGTCAATCAGTCATATAACATAGAAATTTATGCAGTTTTACTTTTAAATTTACGTTAATGTTGGAAATTCTTTGCAAATTCCAATTAATCCTAACAAGGAAAAAAAAAAGGAAAGGAAAGGAAAGAAAAGCTTAGAGCGACTGGTATTTAATGCAGGATCTACAAGAGTAATTAAAAAGGCATTACGCGTTTTAAGAGAAATAATTTGTAATGTCAAGCATTTTAAGCAAAATAATTGCAAATGCATGAATGAATCAAACGGGAGTATTTCCATTCGAGTATACTTTTAATGGCTCTGGAAAATATTTGTGCAAAATTTCAAAGTAATATCTGTTGTAGAATTTTCTATATCTTGCTGAAAACCAGAATCTCATAGTCATAAAATTTCAACTTGTTTTACAAGTTCACTCCCATTTTGAAGCCTGTAGAATGAAATCATAAAAAATTTAATTTATTCATTCGTAATAATTCCTAATACGGATGGACGAACGGACTGACATGACTGGTGAGTCCCAAAATCTCATGATGCATGCCCGTAGAATGGAATCATAAAAAAAATTATGCCAAAAATAGCATTTATCCAGTTGTAACAATTCCACCTAAAGACAAATGAACGGACTGACGTGACTGATGGGCCTTAAAATCTCACGATGCAAGCCTGTAGAGTGGAATCCTAAAATACATTGTGCCAAAAATCTCATTTATTCAATCGTAACAATTCCACCTACAGACAGACGAACGGACTGACGTGACTGATGGGTCTTAACCATCGTGTGAGATGGTTAAGAATGTAAACTTCCTAGAATCTTCGAAAGAGATAGACCTCTAAAAAAATTAATGGTTATCTACTGCAGGCATAATTGTGAGGAGATCATTCTCGTTTTCAAGCAGAGTTTATGGAGGAAGAAGGATTATAAAAAATTGGGCCAGCTCGCGGTTCAAATTCGAAATGCAGATGACTGACTAAACGAATCAATCCGATTGAAAGACCTTTAAAACTTCACGCTAGTTAAGAATGTGGACTTCCTGGGATCTTTGAGGGATATTTCTAAAGAAGATACCTTATCTTTACGTTTTAGGTCAGGTGTAATACGATTAAGCCTGAAAACGGGTGTGAATTGACCGAGTTTTTTTTTTGATATTCTCAAAAACTAATCAGTCCTCAGTTTTCCCTCTAGTAATATTTTTGTGAAAAGCTTTCCCGCTCGGGAACTACTACTATGTAATACCGAATTCGTCTTTATATCTTATCTATAAATGAAAATAGATCTTTATGATCTGAAGATTGTGATCAGGTTTGGGAAAGAGAAATTGTAGAGAAGTTTTTTAAGCATACAGAGAATACAGATGATATGGTGAACGAATTTCGTTACGATAATATGGCGATATAGAAGTTCTGTGAACTGAATAGGGGATGATTATTAAAATTCTCGTTTGTTTTTGATCACTTGTGGAGTTTTCAAACCATATATTTCTATTCTTTGTTTTCTTTTCCTTTTTTTTTTTTTAATGACCGTGGAAGAAATTGAAAATAACCAGTGTAAGGAAGAGAAGAAGCGAAATAGGACAACACTTTACATATCTTTCTTTGCGTACTCTTTGCGAATAAAACTTTCATGCTCGCTCCGCTTTCTTCTTATAATGTATTGATTGAAAGGCGATAATGATAAGACTTCTCCATCACAAAGTATTTCCTTTCTTCAAAAGTTTATCGTATTACTGATACTTATTTACATCTTTAGCTTCGTATAACGAAGAAAGAATCATTTTTAAGTTAATTTTCTTTCTCAATATTGATCCCTTCTGGGAAACACTATAAACAGTAAAAGTGATTGCAACGAATTTTTAGAAGCAAGCATCACATTCACAAAAGTAATTTTTTGAATTAAACTGACTTTGGCTATCGGTTTCTCTCTCTCGAAAGTCAATTGAATTTTGAATATAAAATAAGATGTCTTTGCAACCAACCGTATTAAGTGTTTCCAGAGTAATTTCCGTTTCCGTTACTCATCAAAGATATCAATCTTGCTGTTGCTTTTCTTGCTTGCATGCTCGCCATTGCTTGTATTGAGAATAACATGTATTTGCCGGCGTTAGAATTTTCCTTTGCTTTGCTCTGCGCTTTCACGACGAAAATGTTTTTTAAAATTCAATTCAAAACTTATCTTCATTGCTTGTCCCTCGCCTCCCCTTTGTCTTTTTATATGGTGGTGGTGGCGGTGGTGGTGTTCGGTTCCGTTTGGCTTTCGCTTTTAGCTTTCAGTTCGTGCTAAATACAAAATCTCGAGGGTAATTTTAAGCGCATTTGTTCATTTGTACTTTAAAATGAAAGGCATAAAGAAGAGGAAACGGGTTATATGTCTGTCTGTCTGTTTGTCTGTCTGCTTGCTTGCCTGCCTGCTTGCTTGCTTGCCTGCCTGCCTGCCTGCCTGCTTGCCTGCCTGCTTGCTTGCTTGCCTGCCTGCTTGCTTGCTGCATGCCTGCATTCATGCTTGACTTGGTATATTTATAGGGGTCTCCATGCTCCATAAATGGTGAAAAACGAAATAAGGAAAATCGGATTTATTAGCCGCAAAATTGCTTTTCAATGCTTTCAATGCTTTACTCGTTTATTTTGTTGCTGTAGTTAGTTTTTAAGCATCTCTATGCTCATTTTATGTACGATTCTTGTTGTTGCATATAAGCATGTAAGCGAAGAGTCGCTCGCCACAGATTCGCTTACCGATATACGTACAACAACACATCCACATTAGTATGTATGTGTTCGCATGTGATACAACTTGGAATTGTTATGTGATTTCTGGCTTTATTTTTTTTTTTTCAAATCCCTAAATTCCCGTTTAATGCCATTGAAGAATATTAGGGCAACAAACAGTTTTATAACTAAACTAAATTTCCGGCTCAAAAGCAGTGTTGGCTGCAATTTTCTAAAAAAAAAATTGTTTTCTTCTTCTTCGGAAGACTGTGGTTTAAATTTTTTAAATTACGGAAACACACAAGGACAAACGAAAGAAAAACAAAAAAACAAGTGAAAGAGTTATACGCGGTTAGGGCCGAATCTTATACACTCATCGTCAAGCATTTTATCTTTGTATCAATACTTCATGTGTACCTACTGATGTATGGAATAATTTTCAATTTTTGGTGTTGTGAAGAAAATAAAAATTTTATTATTTTTTAATTTCATATAGGCGTGGCACAGTTTTCCTACTTTCAAGTATAAAAAAGTAGGGTCATTCATCCAATAAATTTTAAAAATTTCAGTCATTTACCTCTTTCATAATTTATGAGTAAGTAACGAGTAAAGACACAAAAGTTTTCAATTTGCGCATTATTGGGCGTGGACGTGTTCTCTCAACGATTTGGATCGTTTTCAATATTGACCTGCGTGCAAGAACTTTCAATGTTTCTGCAAAATTCGAAGCCGATATTTCGATTTTTATCGTCAGGAGAATGTTTACCAAGTACGTAATCGAACGAATAGACAGCCGGACAGGCAGACAGACAGACAGACAGATAGCCAGACAGGCAGACATGCGGACAGACAGACAGCCAGACAGATAGGCCGGCAGACGGACAGATCGGTAGATAGACAAGTAGATAGACAGGTAGATAGAGACACATATACGCAGATAGATAGAGAGAGAGAGAGAGAGACACATATACGCAGATAGATAGAGAGAGAGAGACACAGATAGATGGAGAGAGAGAGAGACAGATAGATGGAGAGAGAGACAGATAGATGGAGAGAGAGACAGATAGATCGAGAGGGAGACAGATAGGCAGATAGACAGACGGATGGACAGATAGATAGGTAGATAGATAGATAGACAGATTGCTATCATAGGTTTAACGTGGATACCTGCCTTGAAAACTTAATTCCAGGGTGCACCTAGGTACAGAACTATTTTCAATGAACAATAGTCCACGTTCCCCAAATAGTAGAACATTCACTGGGTCAGATCCGCGCATCGGTCGCATCTACATGGCCAGCAAGAATCGATATAAGCATGTCCGTCCGTCCGTCCGTTCGCCTGCTAGCCTGTTAGCCTCTTCGCCTGTCCGCCTGTCCGCCTGTCCGCCTGTGCGTCTTTCCGTATGAGTAATATCTGTGATAACTTTCTCCTGATCGCAAAAAGAATGATATCGTCTTCAAACTTGGCAGATACATTAAAAGTTCTTTCACGTATGTTCCTGTTGAAAATGAGCCAAATCAATCACAGGCTTATTGGATTTAAAACACTTCCTTGGGGAACATCAGCTTCAATTTTATATATATATATACATATTGGATTTTTCATTTTTAATTTTGACATAAAAATGTCTGTTTTGGAAAGAAAGATTTACGCAGTAGATATATCGGTGTCAGAACAATTTTTTTTTATATGTAGATTGTCCTTTATCGAAGGTCTTTTCTTTCTAGATCTAGGAATACATCATCGCAATAATTTTTATTTCCAATGGTTCCTCTAATATAAGAGACGACACGACACTGATGACATCACCCTTTTTTTTTCTTTTTTTCTTTTTTTATTTTTTTAAAGCCGTACTGGTTGCCAGTAGCAGTAAGATTCTGTCTTAAAATTGGGACTGGTCTTCGTAGATAGATATTCTAGATAGATATTCTTTCAAAAATTTTTGGAAATGTTATCATTAAACTAATTAGTCTATACGAGCTTTCACAATATTTTCGGACTTTATTTGGTTTAGCCACAATAATCACTTCTGCATATTTCCATGCAGTTGGAAAGTGTTTCAGATTCAGTCTGAACATATTATTAAAAAAATTTACGTTAAGAAGGTATAACAGCCTCCATTAGGTGGTAACGATTTAATAATTCATTCCATTTATGCGATCATAACCAGGAGATTTTTTTAATATTTAATTTATTCACTTGTTCTTTCACTTCATCAATCGACATACGGTTCGTAGGACTATGAATGGTACACGGGGGCTGTCAGGAAACTTGTATATTTTTAATTAATAATCACTCGAATCTCAAACCAGCTAATTGAATAACAAGCGTGAAAAATAATCCTCCAAATAGCCATAGACCTTTGGTATTAAATACAAATCATTTTTAAAAAGATTTCGGCTCTCTTTTCTAGGTCTCTATCTATTAACTGAATAAAAAAAATCTTAATTTTTTTGTGGGTTCTTTTTGGTAAAAAATTGTCAAAATTCTCCAGGAAAATATAAGGGAGAAATGGATGGATTCTCATTCTTCCATTTTTCTTCTTCTTTTTTCTTGTCCATCTAAAGTCCTCCAGAAAGGAAATACAAATTGCTTAAGTTACAATGGTTGACAAATATCGGTTCATCGATCAAATGTATGAATGCGTACGATTTTTTAAAAAATATTTTATATACGATTCATTCTCCCCATCCATCCATAAACACATGGAGATGTATGTAAGATTTTTTTTTTTTTTTGAAAAAGTAACAGCAAATCTAACATTTGAGAAAAAGGAAAAGAAGAAGAAGAAGAGTAATTTTTCTTAATTTATGACCAGATAAAAAAATGTTGACATTTAATTAATTTGTTTTGCGCTATGTTAACCATTTCCTTGAGTTTTCAACGGCACTTTGCTGCTCATATGTCCTCTAGACTTTAAATCTCTGATATATTCTTGAAATGTATTAAAAAAAAAAATAAACAAACACACACACAACACAGACAACCAGACAATCAGACTTTTTTGCACCTTTGGCTTAAAAGTTAGAAGACAAGAAGAAGAAAAAAAGAAACCAAAAAAAAAAAGAACAAAAAAAAATCAAGAATCTTGGCACACACGCACACGCATACAGAGTATAGTGGTCTAAGTGTCAGTGTATTTGAAAAGTGAATAAACTCGGTGAAGACATTAATCCTTGTTTGAATAAATTGATGAATGAACATAAGCTAAGAAGTACAAGCAAGCAAGCAATGGGTGAGATAGATGGAGCGACGAGCGGTGGGACGGAGGGAAATACATAGAGCACAGAGGGTAACGAAAAGCATGTGTGTATGTGCGTGTGCTTATATAAGAGACTTTTGAAATCTTTCTTGTTATGCTTAACAAAGTAACGAACAACTAACACTCGTAAGAGGAGGTATCCCTCCCTTGTAAATACAACGAAATGCAAGGAAAAAAGTTAAAAAAATAAAAAATAAAAAATAAAAAAAAATAAAAAAGTTTCAAAACGAAATCAAAGGAAAAGTGCGGAATGAATTATAAATCGAAATGGACACGAAGAATAATAGTCAACAAA
>KK351122.1:375088-394566 GCA_000671755.1 Glossina brevipalpis | reverse complement strand
AAACAATAAAAAAAAGCACTACAAATTTTCTTATACTTGCGCATGTATGTGGATGTGTGGCTAAATGTGGTTTTCCTACGAGACCAAAAAAGAAAAAGACGAACGAAAGAACGAATAATAATAATAACAACAACAACAAGAAATAAACAACCAAACCTTGCATGCACATATTTGTTCAAGCATTATTTTTACCCCTGAAGAAGAACGAAAAAGAAGTGTCACTCACTACTTTATTGCTCTGTAAGGAAATCAATATTGGTTTTGTTTTGTCCAATGCTGCTTACACTACTCTTATGCAATCGAATGCAAAAAGAAAAAAAAAAGGAAAATAAATGGACCGACGTATGGACAGAAAGAAGTACGAAGAGACAGATAGACGGATAGACATGCAAACATTCCTTTTTATACAAAATTTGTCGGTATTCTTTTTTCTTTCTTTCTTTCTTTCTTTTTCTCTCTCTTTCTCTATCTCTCTCTACTTGCTTTAGCAGACATATTGCATTCCATGATTTCATTTTATTTTGTTGAGGAAATTCAATTTTCCTCTTACGATTGTGAATTTTCTATTGATGATGATTATCAGCCAACGATACGGTTGAATTGTCAAATTACTAGGAAATGTCTGAACATTTGCAATGTTGATGATAGTGTTTCGGTTACAATAAATATATATTTTATGACCAAAGACTAGACCACATTTAAATGTATAGTTGTGTGTGTGTTTGTGGTTTGGTAACTTTTTTCTTAATACCTAGAATTTTTTTTTATTTTTTTTTTTTGTTCTTGTATTCAATTTGTAAGATAAGCAAGTAAAAAAGAATTAATATATGCGTAGAAGATGTAAGTCCTAGATATCAATCAATTATTTTTAAATTTTTGCAAGTTTTTGTGAATGACAGATCTTCTACTACTTGGCAAATTCCAGAGACCGTTTAATGACATAAGCATATAGGCTATTGACGAAAGTCTGTTGAGAATTTCGTTTTTTTGTTTTTCACTTTAAAGACTCAAACAAAAGTTTTAGGGTGTTAAGGGATTTGGTTTTAAGCTTCACCGTTCAAAACAGACTTTAACGCAATTTGCCCTTTCAAATGACATTAAGAGAAAAGAGAGAAAGAAGAAGAAAGAAAGAAAGAAGAAAAAGAAAGAAAGAAGGAAGAAAAAGAAAGAAAGAAAGGAACAAAAAAAAAGAAAGAAGGAAGAAAAAGAAAGAAAGAAGAAAGAAAAAGAAAGAAAGAAGGAAGAAAAAGAAAGAAAGAGAAGAGCAAAAAAGAAAAGGAAAAGGAAATAAAAAGAAAGAAAAAAAGGAAAAAAGAAAGACAGAAGATAGACGAAAGAAGAAAGAAGGAAGAAAAAGACAGGGAGAGAGAGAAAAACAAAAAGGAAAAGAAAAAGGAAATAAAAAGAAAGTAAATTCAAGTAAAGAAGGAACAGAAATAAAAAAAGACGAGACAGGTGGCACGCATTACGTTGAGGGAATAAAGGGGCAGGAATACATAGACTTAGAATCAAGTGAACGAAAAAGCAGATGTTCGGTGTGATAAATAGACGAAGAGAGTCGTCTTCATATATACAGGCACTCATACAGGCACCCGGGCCGGTGGGCGGGCACAGGTGTAAGCAAGAGGGCAAATAGATACATTGGCAGATAGCCAAGGAGGCAAGCATGCAAGGCAAGATAGACGAACAGATGGATAGGCAAACAAATAAATGGACAGACAGACAAGTAGATGGACAGACAGACAAGTAGATGGACAGAAGGCAAGTAGATGGACAGACAAATGGATGGATAAATGGATGGATAAATGGATGGATAGATGGACGGACAGATGGACAGACAGATGGACAGAAAGATGGACAGACAGATGGACAGACAGATGGACAGACAGATAGATAGACAGATGGACAGACAGATAGATAGACAGATAGATAAACAGACAGATGGACGGACAGACAGATAGGTAGATAGACAAATAGATGGACAGACTGACAAGTAGATGGACAGAGAGAAATAGCTGGATGGATAGATGGACGGGTGGATGGACAGACAGATGGACAGACAGATGGACAGACAGATGGACAGACAGATGGACGGTAGATGAACAGAGAGACGGACAGACTAACGGAACTTAAAAATAATTCTGAAAATCATTCTGAATCAATTGGGTCTGTCTATATATCTATCCGTCTAACGACATGCAGATCAAAAGACAGTCAAATAGATCGATAAGTCGATGAACAGACCCACCTGGCGATGAATCGATGGACGCACAGGCCAACATATATCGTTAAAAACTCTTGTATTCTTTCATTACACAAGCAGAGTGCTCATCTTTTATGGATCCTCTGATTCAGATCTTACAGGCAGCATTTAATACATCCTCTCTCTCTCTCTCTCTGCAATTGTCAATATAAAAACAGGGTTCGACGGTTTCAATTAATGTACTTTGCTTTTCTTAGACTAATTTCTTTTCATTGTTCATTGACACGATGCCTGACCATCTCTTATAGGTAAACACTCTTACCGCACTTGCCAGTCTTCAAATTGTTAGCGAATTCCCTTTTCCTTTCGCTTCTTACTAATCATTTAAAATGTAAAATCGAATCCAAGGAAAAGTGTATTCACAAGTTCCTTGCATTATCAGTATTCTTTTGATTAGATTTGTTTTTTGTTTTTATCTTTTTCTTCGATATTCTTGGTTATTATACGTGCTATTCGATATTTTATAATATAGCATACTATTAGGCGCAATTTAATACGAAAACTTGAAGCATATTCTCGGTATATTAAACTCAAGATTCTTTATTTCATGTTGCAAAGTTATAAGAGACATATATTTACAACTTTTCGGATGGTAAAACAAATTGTGTGATGTGAAAAATAGTTTTATTGCAATACTTTTATTGCTTTTTTTTCCCTACCGAAGAAGTTTAAAGTTAAAAGAAACGAAAATGCTACGCTCTGTTTAACGTGCTTGCACAATAAATAATTTCTAAAATGCGCGCTGGTTTTTCAACACCTTGTTTTCTATAACCGTGACATAATAAAACAAAAACAAAAAAATAAAAATAGTAATAAGTTTTCAATTGCTGTGCAATACTTGTTATTATTTTATGCTTGCGTTTTTTGTTTTGTAATTATTAAACAACCTTAGACAGCTTTTAGAGAGGCGGAGGTTTAAAAATGTTTTTTTAAATGTTTTTATGGTTCGTTTGCGTTTAATAATAATAATAATAATAATAATAATGTTATTATCATTATTTTAGAAAAAGAATATTAACCACTTTGCTGTGGCTTTTTTTTTTCTTCTTTCAACTTTCATCAAATGTGCTATAACAAGTTGGAAAACTATAATTAAAATTAAATAACTTTTTCTCTGCTCCCCCTCCGCGGTGAAAGGGTTTTAGAAAATTGTTTTTGTGAGAGCTTCAAAAAACAAAAAAAAATGAAAAAAATATTTGGGCAGATAATTTTTCTGGAAGTAAAGTCTAATAATGGACCCTCCTATTAATCCTTCTACTAGTAGTATCTATTTAAAGACAGTTCCAATCCATTGATCGTATGATTATCTATCTATAGAAATTGGCAGCAAATGTTTATATCTTCACAATAAAAATGTTTAGTATTTAGAATAACACCGTGCAAGGTACCGTCTTCTTCATAAATAAATTAATAAATACATCCCCTTTGGTTAAATGCCTAGATTGTCTGCTGGTAAACTTTTTCTTAGGCAGCTGAACGGAGTATTTTCTGTTATTCGCTTAGTTGGTCATGTCTACTTCTTTGCGCCTACCATATGACATATGTTAGATCCTTTAAAGGATAACGCTGCTGTAAATTTTTCAGGGAAACTATTTTTTTTTGCTATTGGACTGGAGGCACTCGAACGCGTACAGTGAAGAGTTCAGATGCTCTTGGACAATCTGAATATGTTCAAAATTCTCGATAATCTTAAGCGACGGAATAATATGAGCTGTGTTGTACTTATGCATTGGTATCTATAGGAAAAGTGCTGACAAGAGATAAAAGAGATCTGTCCATCTATCAAGTCCTTTATTAGGACTCTAACAGTCCTACTACTACTCAGCTTTTTTAGCTTTCTTATCCACTCATGCTGGAGATTTTCTTATATAGCACGAAGCTTTGCCCGCAATTCTTTCTTATTAAACCAAGCCTATGACCTTTAGAACAACAATCTCCTAACATTGGCCTTACGAGATATTTTCACTATCAAATCGAATGCATGCAAATAGTTCTTTCCTCTTTCCTCTCTCCACACCTGTAATCCTTCTTGATTATTAGCGTGCACGCACGTATTAGGAGATCTCTTCTAAACTGCTTGTCAAGGGAAAAAGAGATCCTTTGAACTTTCTAGAATTTGAAAAAAATTTGATTGCCCGCGACTGGGATATATTATGGAGAGAGGTCATAAAAATGTAATCCAATGTAATTTATTTGCAATAGCTTTCGCTTTTCGGCCGAAACATGTTGGTGTACACAGGTGCTATTAAAATTTCTTAGAAATTGCGACCTGTCAGTTGAACATTGAAAAATGTGTGGTCAGATCATCAGATAGACAAATAGACTTAAATTGATTTACAATATGATTCGGAATAGATTGACATAATAAAGAGAGGAGCGGATTTATTTCAATTCTTTCTGGGCATTTGCATACGTTCGGTAGAACTTGACACATACCCTTTCTACAAGTCATGTAGGGTATTATCAGTCGGAGTAGTTGTAGTTATGGATTTTAGTTTACATACTTATTTACGAGATACTAAGACTAACTATGAGTCAAAATTCACTTTATTCCGGACCCCAATATTATATATACAAGGTCATCATTGGTGGCAACAAATTGGTTTCTTTTTTATTCATTCATCAGTTCGTTCATTCACTTTTAAACTTGCACATTATAAGTGAAAGGAGCCAGTCAACTTGTAAAATCCAGGGATCGAATGCATCTTATAGTACCTACCCAAAATTTCATTATCAATTCATATTGTCTCACCAAAAAGAACCACTGCTTCCAAAAACGTACGTTCCCTGCACTTTCTTACTTTTCTAACGTCAACTGTTATACTCATTTTTCTCTTTCTCATTGGATTAATCACTTGAAGAAGTTGATTTCAGGCCTTTTTTTGATTTCTTACCTGAATACCCTTTTCCTCATATTTGTAAGAACCAACACTTAGAAAAAAATTAGCTTTGTTGTGCATGCTTAAGCACTTCTAAACGATTCGTATAATGCCATATACCTAGACTAGTAAGTAAGAGATATGATAGAAAAATATGTAGATGAAGTTCTTTCGTATTAGCTCCTTCTAATCCCATTGAAAATGTTTCCAAAAACAAGTGAGTTGTAAAACAAAGAAAACGTTGGTGTCCTCCTTTTACGATTCGGAAGTCTAAATATTTACATTAAGGATATTAATTTGTTCCAGCCTAGAAGGAGACAAAGCCTTAATTATTGAATATATTTCATATACTTTCATGCTAACAATCGAAAAATATTCGCACGTTTTTAGAACAACGAAGAGAGCAAGTAGACTGATTTTACACGAGTTAAGAAAGAGTAGAAAGGAAAACAAGAATATATATAAAAAGAGGATTACATAGTCTGAGCTTATATAGTTGCTCAATAATTAGTCTAGTAGAACTCGCAGTAATTAATTTAAGATTCGAAAAACCTTCTCGGAACTAAACCAAGGAAAAATAGACTATGATCTGATATTGAGGGGCCATTCAGCTCTCAACTATGGCTTTAAAATTTAGGAAGTTGATCTGTAAACAATTTATAAATTCTTCGTATTGCACAAATTTAGGCATTACAAGATATAAAGAAATTGGTGTCTAATTTAAGGCGGATATAATTAAAGTAGAATTTGATCTGTAAACAATTTATAAATTCTTCTCTAAAAGCTCCCGAAATTATTTCATACACTTAGGCATCGTAAGATATAGAAAAAATTGTTGTCTAATTTAAGGCGGATATAATTAAAACAGAATTGATCTGTAAATAATTTATAAATTCTTCTCTAAAAGCTCCCGAAGTTATTGCATAAACTTAGGCATCGTAAGATATAAAAAACTGTTGCCTAATTTAAGGCACAGAATACTTTATTTAACTTTAAAAAGAAAAATTTATTTATTCAATGTTGTCTCTTATATTTCACAACTATCCAACTACTACATATATACTATATATTCCTCAAGCCTCTCACGCAACCATAAGCTAAACAATTCGTTTATGAAATGTTAGTGTAAACACCTTGGTGTGGCAGTTCTGAAACGATTTTACATTACACTACAAAACTTACAAGACAATGATAATATTTTTACTCACATTGTAACGTATACACACTGGAGAAGAGAGAATACTTACCTATAAAAGTGTTTGCGTGTATGAAGATATGCTTACACCTTCGATATATATGTATTTATATATATATATATATATATATAGATATATATATACAATGAATCTAGATGCAAAAGAAAGAAAAAAAAAAACTTTTTATTTAAAACTTATTTCCTGACACAGAAACTCCTTCGCTAATGGTAATGGTTACAGGGCTCACGAGTACGAAAGTTTGTCATTTATTTCAACTAAAACTTAACATACATGGTAGAGGTAGTAGTTGTCTAGTGGTAGTTAAGAGAGAGAGAGAGTAAGCAACAATTTCATTTGACTTTTTTCTTTTATTTTTTTTTTCTTTCTTTTCTGTTCGGTTTATATGGAAGGCAAACATTTTAAATTTGAAAAATGCATTTATTTAAAATTGTATGCTCGACCAACCAACTAACCAACCAACAAAAGCAACATTCGCTTAAAGTATTGTACAGAGAGATTATACGCATACATACATAAACACATAATTTGGTTTTGTCTACATACTCGACACTATATTTCAGTATTTGCATGGAAGTGTATATTTTATAGAAATTTTATAGAAATACATACATATTTTACATATATAAATACATGTATAATATATATGTATATGTACAAATAGGTAACCGAGTTATAATGATTTGTAACAGAAACTTGAATAAACTAAAAATTGTAGGTTGGCTGGCTGCTTGGTTGGTTGGGTTAAGTTGCTTGTTGGGTCGATTTGTTGCTGATATTTTAAGACCGTTACGTATGTTTGTTGTTGGTGCCGCCGCTGCTGTTGTTGCTATTGCTAATGCTACTGTTGTTGTGTGTCGT
Organism: Glossina brevipalpis; assembly: GCA_000671755.1. Taxonomy (NCBI): domain Eukaryota; kingdom Metazoa; phylum Arthropoda; class Insecta; order Diptera; family Glossinidae; genus Glossina; species Glossina brevipalpis. The sequence continues at coordinate 387,349 of KK351122.1, read as the reverse complement.
TTGAAGGACGTTTCGCCTTTTAAGAAATTGAAAAAAATGTATATAAAAAAAAAAATGAAAAAGGAAAAGCGAACTAACTCTGGCATATATATGTACATGTTTTCCTCTTGATAAGAGTTCAAGTCTCACAAGACGTACTACTACCACCGCTAACTTTATGTTTTGTTGTTGAGAAAAACTAATAATTACTTCATTAAAAACTTTGTTGTTGCAATGTTGCGGAAATTTTTAAGTTGAACTTGTTTGTTGGACTTTTCATTTCACAAAGTGAAGTCGAAATAGAAATAAAAAGAAAAAAAGAAACAGAAAAAAACTATGTAACAAGTGAAATGATGGCATAATGAAAAGAAAGAAACAAAAATTTAAGAAAAAAAGAAAATATTTTAAAGATGTTTATATTTCTGTAAGCAGAGTATAAAGTGTCCCGGAAGAGGAGAGGAGAAAAAAAGCATGAATTTATTAAATAAAACACGATATCAAAATTTGAGTGCCTACATACCGATTGACATAACAAACAGAGAGTACACTATGTGTACTCAAAAGAAGTCGTATCAGTCTTACAGAGAGAGACATGTATTAATTCATCGGTTCAATCTTCGCTTAACATTGAGTAAAAGGTTTGTCGTTAACAGCTTAATCAGTCTATGGGTAATGTTTGCAATTCTGAGACATTTTATGAGAGGCTTATCTTGAAAGCAAAATAAGTTCCAGATACTTTTTACACAGTGTATTGGGTATGTGTGGGGGGTTTTTAAAATCAGGGAAAACTAGCCTGACGATGAAATACCTTACATCATTTTGTCTAATTCAGGGGAAATCATGAAAAATAATAAAAATTGTTATAAATGTTGTCCAAAACTAGATCTAGGCGTGATCCATAATTTGGTCCATTTCATGTTTATGCCAAAATGCTATTAAGGAGTTATTTTCATTATAAAATATTAAAGATTAGGTGCGTTTTGTCACAGAAAGGCTAACTTTTCATGATAAGCATTATATGGGAAGAGGTCCAAAAAATAGGCCTACGCGATCCATATTTGGTCCATTTCATTTTTATGTTAAATTACTATTTAAAGACTCATTTTCATTATAAAATTTTAAAGACCAGAACCGTTTTCTCACAGGAAGGCTTACTTTTCATGACAAGTATTATATGGAATGAGATCAAAAAAAAAAGCCTAAGTAATCCATATTCGGTCCATTTAATTTTTATGCCATATTGCTACTAAGGACTCATTTTCGTTACAAACTATTAAAGACCAGACCGATTTTGCCACAGAAAGGCTTACTTTTCCTGACAAGTATTATAAAGAAAGGGGATTCAAAAAATAGGTTCATGCGATCTATATTTGGCCCATTTCATTTTAATGTTGAATAACTATTTAGTTAGGACTCATTTTCATTATAAACCATTAGAAATCAGACCTGCTTTGTCACAGAATGGCTTTTTCTTCATGATAAGCATCATATGGAATAAAGTTCAAAAAATAGCCCTACGCGATCCGTATTTGGTCCATTTTACTTTTATGTGAAATTACTATTTAAAGACTCATTTTCATCATAAAATATTAAAGACCAGAACCGTTTTCTTAGAGAAAGGCTTACTATTCATGGCAAGCATTGTATGGGATGAGGTCCAAAAATAAGCCTACCTGATCAATATTTGGTCGCTTTTTATTTTTATGTCAGATAACTGTTTAGGACTAATTTTCATCATAAAATATTAAAATTTCAATCTTGTTATCGTATACAAACTTACTTTTCATGAGAAACGTTATATGGAAAGTGGTTCAAAATATGGTTTCATCCGTAACAAATTTTTCACATTCATTTTATATACTAAAATATTAGTTTCTAACCGATTCTTGTGTTATATAAACATTTTTCAAATGTGGCATTACAAGGAGCTTGGTCGTAAAAATGGTCCGATCGGAATCATTCGTTCTTAGGCCGAGACATGTTATGAGACTAAATTTCGTCAAAACATCTCAAAGGGTGCGAGCATTACGTTGACCAGACGGTTAGATAGACAGATAGACAGACAGACACAGCCAGGCACTTAAATCCACTCCGAGAATAGGTTCTGAATGCATCTCTATAACAACAGGTAGGTCTATCTTAAGTCTTTCTGCGTGTTACATACATTCGCATACACTTTAATACCCAGTTTAATACCAGTTAGCTGGCTACAGCGTAAAAAATACTGCATAGTTTTGCCACTAAGTGTGTGCTGTTACGTTAAGTTGTCTTTTACGAAACTCTGCAAGTATGCAGTTATTGCCTTCGTTCACGCACGAAATCAATAACATCAGAATCGTGATTTCTGTTTTTTTTTTTGAAAAAATTTTTATCAATAGAAAAAAAAAAGAAGAAGCAAACATACAAGAAGCGTAGATTTGTGCATAGTTAACACTCTGGCACGATTAGTCAAAGTACCGTATATTCGTCTACACTTCTCCTCTTCTTCTCGTTTCGTGACGCAATTGAAAAACGATAATTTTTAATCCCAAATACTCTCGCACACACAACAAACACACACGTAATTCAAAGTTTTGAATGCGGTTAATGCGAAATAGCTGTGATTGACAACCGCATACAAATCGTGATCAAAAGAAAAAAAAATTGCATAAGCTTTTAAATATTTCTTTTATATTTTTGCACAAAAAAAAAAGCGAAGGCGTCTCAAGAATGCTTTATGATCACGTTCTATATGAGAAGTACTACGAATGCAACGAATTAACCGTTTCTGTGTGACATGTAAAATATTTATATTCTATTTATTTATTTATTTATATTTTTTTTTATTATTTGGTTTTTTTTTCTTTAACAAAAACGTGATAAAAATTCGATTTTATCAGCAATGAAGAGTTGTAGGTTTTTTAACTTAATTAATTAAATCGTTTCGTTTTCTTTCCAATACGTTATGTAATGATTTTCTAGTATTAGTAAATTAATAAATTAAATTTATCAGTCAGTAAAACTTCAAATGAAGGATTTTTTACTATTACTTCTTGCGTGCAAACCTAGAAGTTTAAAACTTGTCACCCATGCTCTCCTAAAGAAAAAGGACTTTTACTAATTTTCATCACAAATCCCTTAACATTTGTAAACCAAGTTATGGTTGCAAAATTATTAAATTTAAAAAAAAAAAAAAAAGAAATAGACGGCTCGCCTTTCGGCAGTCCATTCAAACGATCTTCTTCACATTTTTTGGAAATATATTTTTATAGAACCATTTGATTCTTTAATTTATGATAAATTTTTAAAAAGACATCGATACTGATTGCAGGGCCACTTATATTATACTTGATAGACGAAATAAATGCTTTTTGCTGTCAGGTAAAATTAATCTTACCTTTACGGTTAATCCTACTGAATCTAACCTTACTTAACGTAAACTAAACTAATTAAATCTTAGCTAATTTAAGCTAACCCCAACCTAACTTTACATAACATAGCCGGGCCTATCCCTATCTAACCTAATTTAGCTTAACGTAAACTGAAGTAATTTAATCTAACCCAAATTAAGCTAACCAAACCTAACCTTACCTCGTATCGCCTGGTCAGGACTTACCTAATTTAATCTAACTAAAAATAAACTGAACTAATTTCATCTAATGTAAATTAAGCTAACCCAGCCTAACCTTACCTGTTGTAGTCTGGCTTAGCCTTATCTAACTTAACGCAAACTAAACTAATTCAATCTTAACTACATTTAGCTAAGCCAAGCTAATCTTATCCAACTTAATCTAACTTAAAGTTAGCTAAACTAAATCTTATCTAAGTTAAGCTAACCCAATCCAACCTAACCTTACCTAACATATCCTGGCGTAGTCTTACCTAACTACTTCATCTAACTTAACGTAAACTGAACTGATTTGATTTAATCTATTATAAATTAAGCTGATCCTACTGACCTACAAGCTTTACCTGACTTAACTTAACGTAACCTAAATTAATCTAATCTCGCGACGTCTACCTCATTTATAAGCTTGCATTTTTGCAACATTGTTCTAGAAGTTTAAAAGTACGTATGAGTGAATACATTCTAATTTTACTGCTGGTAAATTTTATAATGACAATTTTTAAAACCTACGGACTTTAATTTATTTTTGATGTTATTCCGACACTTTGCTCTCCATTCACAATCTATTATACCTAATTTCGTATGTCCAAAACTATAGTACAAGAGATGTAAAAAAGGATTTACAATTTAGTTTGTCTGCGTTAGAAACTTTTAGCCCAAAAATTGGAAAAGACACTTATAGATTCGTAATTCGATCCGATTCTCATGCCCAAATATTATTTCTGTTACTACCCTTTGAATTGCAAGGTAAACAAGACTACTTCAAGTTAATATAAATTTTCATAGTTAACATTATGGGGCAACCAACAGATAATAAAATAAACTAAAATTTTATGCATAAACTATATAACAGAGAATAGTTTTATGAACACATTATGCCAACTTGGCTGGATTTTTAATGGATTTGTGTCGATGTCAATAATGTGAAATAATTTAAGATCATTTATGNATAAAAAAAATAAAAAAAAAAATTGTTATACTTATATGAAATAAGCAGAAAAGTCTGATGCTCGCTTTCCTTCTCATTCTTTATAAATCATTTTTTTTTTTTTTTTTTTTTTAAACGAAAATATATTTTATGTTATAGACAGAAAAACCGAGAAAACTATTTGGGCCAATTATGAAAATTCGACAATAATAATAATAATAACAACAAAAACAACAATAACAACAAGAAAGTAAAGAAATGTTTGTGTTTTTTTTTTTGTGTAACCAAATAATTGCCAATAATCTCAGCATTACCATCGTCGTCAGCAGCAACAAAGTATTTGGCTCCTTATGTGTGGATTTTGTGTATATAAATTTTTGTATGCGTATGCGTGTATGTATTGTGGACATTTAAATCCCCAAAAACAAAATGTATACATATGCAGATTATCATATATAGGAGAGGGAATAATTCATAATGAACACAAACACATAGAAAGTGGAAGAGAGCCATATACACACATATATACACAACATATGCACTTAAAAAGGGTATCATCATCGTTGTACGTAATATTTGCTTATTCTGAGCTAATTAGTCATGTAACATGTGTAATAAACTATTAAGCCTAATAATCTGTTTTTAAGAGCTGTTGATGATTATTGATACGAGTACTACTGCAAAAAAAAATATCCACAAATGCTTTTCTCTGTATTCTTCTCTATGTTTTTACGTTTGTATGCGCTGCACATATTTGCGTTCCGTAATGAAATTTAAAATTAAAATATTTATACATATTTTTTTTTTAGAGGCTAATAATTAAAACGAAATTTATTGAATGCTTTACGAAATTCTGGTATTTGGCTCGTTTTTATGCCGGCACCGACAGATGTTGATGGCATATTCATTAGGTTTCCATATATAAATCAAAAAAGAAAAGAAAAAAGAACAAAGGAGGAAAGTACTTTTGACGAGTATGAGATTACTACGGACTTCCTTCCCTCCTTGGATTCCATGAATTGGTAAGAATCTCTAGGATGAAAAATTTAAAGCAGTAAACATCGAGCTTAACGAACATACCGTGGGCTAAGTATAAAGCCTAAGACTAAGTTTGAAAATGAGCCACTTTGGTTTACTTTTCAAATGAGAAATTATACGATAATAGTTTGAAGGATCTATCGGAAACCTCGGCCATTTACGTTGGACACTTCGTAATAGTCTGAATTTGATTTAGTAATCAAAATATATTTTAGTACATTCTTTCTACTAATGTTTTGACTTATTTAAGAGATCTTTGAAATGATTTTCATTAAGAACTCTAGCCATCTTTTGCACTATCATAGAGGCACAAACAAGAAAAGAGCACAGAAAGGAAAAAGCATAATAGATCTTAGATCCAGCATATTCGCTATGTCTGATTCACTTTAATTTTCAAATATTATATATTATACATTACATATTATATATAATGTATTATATATTATATATAATGTATTATATATTATATATAATGTATTATATATTATGTATTATGTATTATATATTACATATTATGTATCATATATTATATATTATATATTATATATTATATATTATATATTATATATTATATATTATNAGTAGAACTGCTATATATATATATATATATATATGCATATATATTTTTCTAATTAAGCAAATGGGTTCGAACTTTTTTTTTTATTTCTATACTTAAAACTTTCTAAGCAGACCTTCCTCATTTATTATGTCATTGTTACAACAATAATAATAATAAAAACCTGGTAAGAATAATAGAAATGAAAACAGAGGAGGAACAATCAAAATAATAATAATAATAAAAATAATAATAAAACAAACACTTGATGTTGAATACAAACAATACATAAAATAGAAAAGGAAAAGAATAACAAACGATTGTAAGTTGAAATGTCAAATGTTTAATTAACCAACCAACCAAACAATCATTCGTCCATGAATATATGGGAATTCATTCAGAGTGATATTCATTTGGTGTATAGTGTTTTTTAATCTCCCTCCAACTCTCCCATTTCACAAACATTTGGTGTACAGTCTTTCTTGCTCTCCTATCAACTCTCCCATTTGATATCCATTTGGTGTACAGTCTTTCTTGTTCTCCCTCCATCTTTCCCTTCTTCTCTGTGATTCCGCTCTGTTCCTTTTTTTGCCTCCCCCTTCTCTTCCTTTTTCATTCTTCCTCGAACCCGTCTTCATTCCTCCCCGTCCTTTCTTCATTCATCCTGGCCACCTCTTCATTTCTTCCCGCCCCTCTTCATTCTTCTCTATCCCTCTTCACTCTTTTTCGCCCCATCTTCACTCTTCTTCGTCCCCTCTTCACTCTTCTTCGTCTACTATTCTTTCCTTCCCGTCCCATTCTTTACTCCTTCTCGCCCCCTTTCCATTCCTTCCCGCCACCTCTCCATTCCTTCCCGCCACCTCTCCATTCCTCCACACCTCGCTCTTCAATCTTCCACTCCCTCTGTTTACCTTTATTCGTCCTCTCTTCTTTCCTTTCCGTCACACTCTTCTTTCTTTCCCGCCCCATTCTTCACGCCTTCCCGTCCCACTCTTCACTCCTTCCCGCCACGTCTCCATTCCTTCCCGCCACGTCTCCATTCCTTCCCAACACCTCTTCATTCTTGCCCACCTCCCTCTTCACTCTTCTTCGCCCCCTCTTCAGTCTTCTTCATCCCCTTTTGTTCCTTTTCGTCCCACTCTTCACTCCTTTCCGTCACCTCTTCGTTCCTTCCCGTCCCTCTTCATTCCTCCCCGCCTCCTCTTCATACTCCCCGCCTCTTCGTCATTCCTCCACGCCTCCATCTTCATTCCTTCCACCGCCCTTCTCTCTTCTTCGCCATCCTCTTCACTCTTCTTCGCTCTCTCTTCACACTTCTTCGTTATTCTTCACCCCCTCTTCATTTTTCTCCACCCGCTCCTCTCCCTCATATCTCTTCCTCTCGCTCTCTTTCTTCTTCTTAAGTTCGTTTTTATTGGAAATTCTAACCTTGCGCACCACAGCAGGATGTAATTGTTTTCCCCTTCATTTTTAGGTCAAATAATAAAATATTAAAAGTTATACAATGGTTGTTAGTATGAAATCATTTTAGAAAATATTTTAATTATTACACTGGCTACCGAAGGATGAAAGGGAGAGTATAGTAATTTTAGTCTGTCGTTTGTAGCAACCGTATGTTCTAATCAGAGATCTCGCGTAAAGCCTTAATAAGCGTTATATATATTTGGCGAATGTCTCCATCCCCTGTTGAAAACATGGAACTTCGTTTTTTTTTTTTTTTTTTGAGTACACTAAAATACGCGTCGTATATTACTTTCTTTTACTTACTGTAGTTTTAGTAAATTTATGTTGTTGTTGTTGTTATTGTTATAGTTGTATGCAACTATATTTAAACTGTCAGTTTTTTTTTCTTTTTTTTTTTGTGCTCTAAAACATATTTTTAATGTAATGGATTATATTCGTAAAAAGAAATCTCATAAGAACCGCAGGTGGCTACTAAACTATGTCAACTATTTAGGATTTTAAAAGACAAGAAACATATTACAATAGATCGTTAGATGATGTGGTGTTTTGTTGCTTTTTAACAAAAGAAGCGATGCAAAATGCAAATATGTTTATGAAAAGATACTCTAATGAAAGCACAAACACACAATGGTTGTCATTATGTGTCGCATTAAAAATTTACTTCTATTCAAATGCATGGTGGTTAACAAAATGCATACATAATACCGTCAACATCATCGTGTACCCCCTATATCAATTAAAGAAATATTATGTAATGCGTTTCCTTGTGCAGGTCTCTTGATATGGAAGAGAAAGTAGAATGAATGTTAATCTGACATTTTGTGTCGGTTTATTATTATTATTATTATTATTATCATTATTATCATTATTATCATCAACTTTGACGATGATATGATGGCGGTGGCGATTATTTGAATATGTCATCTGATGTTCTCTCTCAAGATGTTTTTCTCACCATAAACAATACCACCGTAAACTGTAATAATCATTTCGTTTTTTTTCTTCTTTATTTTCTTTTTTATGGTTGTCGTCCTCGCTGGGTAGGAGGACGCACATGAAAGTGAGGAAAAAAAAAATAGAAGACAAAAAAAATAGAACCCGAAGAGCCCTTTATCTGTGTATTTCGTTTGGCTGAGTTTTGTTCACTAAGCCTGATAGACGTTTGTCAATCAAAACCATGAAGTCTTCTTATTATTACTATTTTCCTTTTTGTTTTCTCTCAATAAGAGACATTGTTTGTTGTTGTCTTCTTTCGGAAAAGGCTTGGCTTACATTTCGGTTGAAGGCCTTCTAATAACAATTCTCTCGTGTAAAGTGATGATGTTGTCATTAGCTTTATGAATGCCGTTCTGTTTGTTTTTTTTTTTGTTTTTTTTTTTTAAATAGATTTTTAGCAGCTAGAACACGCATTTTCATTATGTTTATTTTATATTAAGAAAATGTCTCCAAATGAACGGGATATTGTTTTGAAAAGTTTTCTCTTTCAATTAATAGGCTTTTATCGCGTTTTATATAATTTTTTAAATGAAAAATGACATTAAGAGGGACGTCCTGTGCAGCATTTATTATATTAAAGAATGGCCTTTCAATTTTAATTAGTCCCTCAAGGTCGTCAATATCATCCTCCTTCAAAATATTGAGCTTAAATTTGTATCACATATGTATTGATTACAATTGAAATGTTTTCAAAGTTTATCTAATGAGGGTGGATACCTCTGGTGGTTTAATGTGGGTTCTTGCCGTAGAAGCTTAACGGCACAAAGTGAGGAAAAGCACATTTAACGCCCCGGGTGGGTATAAGGAGGATATGATTTATTTTTGAAGTTAATCGGTGAAATAAATATAAAGATTAATTAAAAAGGATGAACAGACGGACGGACAAGATCAAATGTGATCTCTATGTATTCAGTAGGTATCCACATAAAACCAAATGAGAATTGCCTGAGATTGTCTGAGAGAATTGTCAGAGATATTTCTGTTAAATTGTTAAATTCCCCATTTCTCGTTCAGCCAAAAAAAGACGAAGCATAAAACTACCACCACAGGCGAGTAGGGTTATTCCAACCAAACAACTCTTAGGGCGATGCCATAATAAGCAAATGATTAAAGACCATTTCCGCTCCTTTATGTAAAGCAAATCTCATTTAATATCTCATCATGTAGTTCGTTCGAGAACATGAGATAATAATTGTAGCTAACAGGAAATTCCCAGAAGGGCAGCTTCTAGTATTCAGGAATTGCAGACTTTATGCAAAAAGGAAAAACTCATGAAGCTACTCTTCGTAGCCCACCGAATTCTCTTGTTTCCCTTTAGTTTTTAATATAACACATTGGGTGGATTTTTCATTATTTAGCTTAAAGGCTGCGCAACTCTTAATTCCCTACATAAATTTTTCAATGTCCTAAAGAAAATATCGGCACAGCAATGTCATATTCTCAAGTTCCTAGTATTACATTTTACGCCCCAAAGTATCTAACCTTATCATCAAAGATTAAGAGATTTTCAGAGATTTTAGTAGTGTGACTAGATAGCAAACAAAGTCTTCAAGTAGAGCCTTTCCCATGCACTCAATAGGTTATTTGTGAACGGTTTTCTCTGTTGGAAAGTTTTGAGATCAAGTGAGCTATAGTGTAAAGCAAATTATTGCAACGCATGACCAGGCCGATTTTCGAATTAAGATTAATGGAATGGGAGGAGAAGATTTCATACGAAACATTCATGTTCATCGAGATGTTAGAAGAAGGACAAACCAGACAGACGGATTGAGAAAAGTAAACAAACACTACTATTTAACCCAAAGCAAGATAGCGCAAGATTTTAATGTGTTGGTTATAATAATGTTAACCTAGGAGTAGGCAACATTTCAATCCATTAAACTACGCCTTACTACGGATTTTAAGTAAAAATATCTTGTGTTAGTCAGTAAATCATAGCATATCTTTACGGGTTTCTAAGTAAATATCTTGTCAATCAGTAAATCGTAGCATACCTTTATGAGCAAAAAAAAAGAAGTTATTTCCGCCCTCATGTTAGCTTTTAAACAATTGTTTTGACCTTTTTCAGTTTATTTATCTGTTTTATCGATTTTTACTGACTTTATGGTTTTTGCTGCTTTTTTGTCCGTTGCTTGTCCTCATTTACTAATCAGTCAATTTAAGACGATATAAGCAATATGCAATAGGGTTTTACTTTGTAAAACTAGAATTCACATCATCATAACGTACTTTTTTTTTTGTATGCTCTGAAATGTTTTCTAGTAAATCCCTTAAAATCCTTAACGAAACATGTGTATGTAGGATATGTTCTTGATGTATATTGTTTCATCGGTTCAGACACTTAGTCTACATGTGGTTTATGTATATGAATATATATACATATACGTATATGTATATAAAATCTTAGCCTTTAAATGGCTTTTTAACATTCTATGGGTGGCAAATATAGATGAGCATAGATGAGAGGAAAACTTTGGTTAGTTGTGGTGTTTTGCCTTAACCATTTGTGAAATTGTGTGTTAACCACAAGCATGTATCGTCGTCGTTAGGCATTGATTGAAGTTTTTCTTCTTTTCGGACAAAACTATGTGCAAAAGTAGAACTGCTATATATATATATATATGTACATATATATATGCATGCGTATATGAAGAATTTTTATTAACAGCTACACATACGTATATTGGCATTAAGTGCAAAGTTGTTTAAGTAGTTAATTCGAACATAAATAGCACAACAGTAAAACATTTTCTCTCTTTTTTTTTTTCTTCTTAGTTTTCAACGCTTATATAAATCAACAAAATCTATACGATTAATTATTAAGCGATGAAAATCAAGAATTTTTCCTTAATTAAAACGTTTAGTCAGCTTATATAGAGCATAAGGAGAAGATTTCGAATTTTTTTTATATGAAATTTCTAGAATTGTTCCATCAGAATTTTTCGAGAATAAAATTTGCGAAAGTTAGACTTTTGAATTTCACTGCACTTAACCCTTATAAGTCCGGTTGCTTATGGTTTGATTTTCTACATTGATATTTGAAGTTTTTACTTAAAATCTTTTTAAGTAGAGATTAGGGAACCGCATGTTTTGAGCTTTCTTAAGAAAGCTGAAAAGGACTAAAACAAAATAAAAATAAACTTAAGAAGAATTGGGTTTAGTTTCAACTTAAGAGAGAGGGGAAACCACCGTAAAATTTTTAAAGTATTAATTTTTTTTTTTTGGAGTGGGTGGGGATGCTTCGTAGACTTCGACTATTTTCGAACATGCGTCAAAAATTTTACCATACACGGAAAACCTAATCTTAGAAATCTCGTCTTTTTCCGTAATCTTTTAAAAAAGGGTGCTTACATGAAAGAAACTCCTATTGGACGGCCTAATCTCTTGCCTATTGACTTCTAACTTCTTGAATGCTCTAATAGATGTCTCTTGAAAATATTTAAATTCATTTAAAAGTATTTCCAAGTAAAAATATGCTAACGCAGCTTCAGCGGGATAACCGCTAAGTAAATATGAGTCTGGAAGCGAGTCAAGAGAGAGCAAGTACTTTTACCAAGAAATTAAGAGTTTAGAATGAAGTTTTTGGAGTTTTGGATTTGGCTACAGAATTTTGATTTTTTTTGGGATTTTTTTTTATCATTTCTGTTCAAATAAAGCGTAAATCTTGCGATTCTGTCTTTGAGAGATGCGTCA
>KK351122.1:268361-295454 GCA_000671755.1 Glossina brevipalpis | reverse complement strand
GAGAATTATTATACTGGAATCGGACCCTGAAAATAGACCTACCTGGTTCAAATTTGGTAAATTCAAATTTTTATCTCTTCATTATTAGGCACTCGTTTGCATGATACAATATTAAAAAATAGACCTATTCATCATATAAAGCCATAAATTTCCCAAGAAAAGGTTATACGTAAAGTGGGTCAAAATTAGTCTCATCCGATGCAAATTTTTCACACTTATTTTATATACCAAACTACTAATGTCTTTTAATGTTTGTTATATGAAGGCTTTTCAAATACGACGTTATAGGGTAGCGTATATAGGCAGGGATCGTGAAAATAGTCCGTTCGTATTTTCGCCCTTGAGTCCAAACATGTCATTAGATTAAATTTCATCAAAATATCTAAAAAATTGCGACCTGATTAGATAGCAAACTAACAAGTTTAAATACTTTCAGAAAATGATTCTGAATCGATTGCCATATATAGATTTAAATTTCATAAGAAAGGTAGTGTGAGAGGTGGTTCAAAAAATCGCCTTAAGCGATTTAAATTATCACATTTATCTTATATACCAAAATACTAATTTCTGACGATTTTTATATTATAAAGGTTTTTTTTTCAAATGGGGCATTACATGGGCATGTATTAAGCCCGTCTTCTGTATGTTGTATAAATCCGAACAAACTTATAATACCCTATAAGGCAAGTACATCGCATAGGGTATAATAGCCGAAACCTTCATATGCATAATATACGATTCTATTTATGCAACATACATCTATTACATCGACCGTTGATATAATATATTAAAGTCAAGGAGTAATGATGGTAGGGCTTAAGAGATTCCAATTAAGTTGCATATAATGTTCAGATTAGAACTGAAAGGAGATCGTAGTAGATGATCAGTTTAAAGGGGTCCTTGAGTAGTGTTTATGAACCATCAGATTAGTAACTCAACTCATTTTATGCCAGCTGTGTCAAGTATTACAAATGCAAACTTGCTTTAGCTAATAATCGCAGTCAGGCTATTGCTTTAACTTAACCTAACTTTAACTTTAAAAGATCAAGAAGTTTAATTTTAATTCTTACTAATAGTTTGCCTTATAAAAAAGCAGTAAAATATAATTTTTCTTTTTATTATATTTTCTCTTACTTTAGTCCATTTTTACGCCCCATTTTCTTTACAATACTCATAGGATTAAATATTAACAAATTAAAAATGTAGTTCCATTGTATAATTGTTTTAATGCGTTTTCACGCAGTTAGCTCTTCTGTGAAATGTGTTGAAATTAAATTTAATGTAAAGCAAATATACTTTTAGGTGTGTGTGTGTGTGTGTTTGTGTGTGACATTCTTTCTCTCTCTGCGTCTTCTTTTCTTGTTGCGTGGTGGCCGCGCATATGTGTATATATTTATGTGTGCGTGTGTGTCGCTGTTGAAATGTACATTCATATCTGTATTGTATTACATACCACACCTCGCGCGGTGCTGTGATAGATAAAGAAGGAATAGCATTTTTTTTTTTTTTTTTTTTTTTTTTTTTTTTTAATTTGGTATTTCTCTGTTTAACACTTTAAACAAATAAAAGTGAATAAAATTATATTATATTACAGGGAAAAAAGAATAAAGGTTTCAAGTAACATGTTCCACAAATGTCAACAACAGCAGCACACACATCTTTCTTTTTTTTTTTTGTTTTGTTAACGGTAATTTGTGTAGTCAGTGAAACAACTGGTCGCCTCTGCAGCAACGCCATCATTTTGTGCATAACTTGAGAGCAAATAACGAAAGGGTGGAGAAGGTGGAGAAGGTGGAAAAGGGGTGTAGATAGGGTGGTAAATGAGTACTTGTGGTGAAAGGTTTGGTTGCAAGTGACAGTGTTGTTGTGTTGATGGCTCAAATGAATATATTCGTAATAAACATATTCCCTTAAGATTACTGCTGTTGCTGCTGCTGCTGCTCCTATATGTATATTCAAGCTCCGCTACTATGGCGGACAACCCTTTGCTTTAGCATTTAAAAATAGTGTAAATATAATTTTTTTTTTTTTTTTTTTTTTTTGGAGCATAAAATAATATGAGCAATCAAATCCTTTGAGAAATTTTCCAAATAATAAGGTGTAAGAAGAAGAAAAAATTGAATTTTTTGTGTGCTTGCGTGCCGGTCTTGTCTACTGCGTTAAGTTTTCTTTGCCTGTTTGTTGTTCATTCGTCGATCTCCTTTAAATTATTTAACAAATTATTTATTTACCTCATTATGTTTTCAGATTTAAGGTCATCACTACTTACCTTATTATTCTTCATCAAGAATTTCTGAAAAAAAAAAATTAGACGAAAAGTTCATCATAGAATAACTTTCTTAATGCACTCTATTTATGTTTACATACATACATACATATATACCAGAATAAGTCTGAGGTTTCCTTTGACCCTTTACTCTAATTCCTCGAGTCTCCTCTTGTCCTATAATTCTGTCACTTGTCGGAAATTTAATTTATATTTCTATGTTTAGAGTTGTGTCAGTCGGTTTTAATGATATTTCAACTATAAGAGAAATTCATCCTTTTGTCGTCCTTGAGTTGGTTTATCCTCAAGTCAAAAATATATATATATAGATATATATTTCGTAGAGTCAAGTAAATCAATTAATTTAAATTTTAAGAGAAAATGAGTTTTAATGGTTTTAATGGCATCATCATCACAACTTTTCGCCTGAAATTTTCTTGTCTTAAAATGTGTTTGAAATGTTTTTGAAATGTCAAGAAACCACATGTTTACCTTAAAATTCATTTTAATTAGCATGAAAACTAACTTATCCCGTAGAGTTTAAAATATTACGTATTTATGTTATTTTCAGTTTTAGTTTCATTATCATAGCAGATGACAGATTCCTAGTAATTTTAATTAATTTTTAAAGTAAGAAAAACAATTTTTCACAATATTAAACCTAAAGCTAGATAGATATATAGATAGATAGATAGATGTTAGTTCGAAGAATTCCGAAACAATCCTCTTTTTATGTTTATTAAAATGAAATTTTTTTAAATGAATTTTTTTTGTCATTTTATATCTACGGCTGTCAATAATGTCTTATTATACTCTAAAGAAGGATATATTAAAGGATATATTAAAGGATATGCTGAAGGATATATTAAAGGATATTTTAAATTTTGTCTTAATGAATGTATACAATTGTCAGAAGGATGCAAGAAATAGATGTTTCTTTTTTTTTTGTTGTCAAATAATTTTTTAATTGATTTAGTCGTCCTCTGGATCCGTACGTACTAAATTGATTCCGACAACTCACTATATAAACGATCCTAACAGCTGTTATATACACAAAGATTGATATCTGTGATAGTTCTCAATAAAAGTTAGTAAAAAGTACTAGTAGTAGTAGTAGTAGCTACAGCAAATAAAGATCTAAAATTTGCTTGAGCTTTGAGAACATTTTTTGTCATATATATGTCATAGTATGAGTTATAAAAAAAAAAATTTTAGAATTCTGTCCACCTGTCCGTCTGTCTGGCCGTCCGTCTCTCCGTGTCTGTCTGTCCGCCTCTCTCTGTCGGTCCGTCCGTCCGTCAATCTGTCTGTATGTCTGTCTGTCTCTGTCCGTCCGTCCATCTGTCTCTCAGTCTGTCCGCCCATCTCTATCTGTCTGTCTGTCCGTCTGTCTCAGTCTGTCCGTCCTTCTGTCTCTTAGTCTGTCTGTTCGTCTCCGTAATATCTGTGGTAGACATTACTTTGGCAACAAGAAGTAAGGATATCGTCCTCAAATGTGGCAAAAAAATTGAAACTTCTTGCACGCAAATTGCTAATAAAAATTAGTCAAAGCCGCCAAAGGCCAAACGTACAGAATGACAAGAACTGAGAAGACCTCTGTTTTTGAAAGCCTCTAAAGTTGAGGTTTTCTGATTTCTGATAAGCTATGGTAGATAAATTTGGCCCCGTCCACCCATTTGGAGTCTTAGCAGACAGACCCATGAAAAATTCCATTGCACTAACTCTCCTCTAGTATCCGTACAAAAAAAAAGGATCGGTTACGTCCACTCCATATATAATAGAAAATTAAAATTTAATATTTTTGTTGAGAGATTTGTAACACCAGGGAAGGAAATTAGAGATCTCATAAAGTAAGTACATTCTTGATGCGCAACATATTTAAAAACGTTTCAGAAATGTTCGTCTGCCCACTTGTCTATCTGCTTATTTACTTAATGTTTCCCGATGCCTAAAAATAAGACATCTGAATCTAAATGGACAAAAACATTGAAAGTTTTTGCATCTACGGCGACAACGAAAACGCGGTGAATCAGTCAAAAAAAAAAATACGCCTACAATATAACATACCTAAAATCACTTCTTTTTTTGTGGGTGTTCTGCTCATTACTCATCAATTACGATACATACATAAAAATTTCCATGGTTTTGCATAAAATTGGATAGTTACGGTAAATAATAAAATCCTCCCACCTATTTATATTCTGGATTAATGTAAAATTTTAAATCAATTTAACATTATCTGCGTGTTTATATGTTCATCCTTCCATTTGTTGGCCTGTTACCTGTTGGTTGTCATATACTCACTATAATGAAAATTGTAATGAAAAGTTGGTAAAACTTGTCGTATATACCGTACTTTACCAAAGTTTACCATAATTTACTAAACTCATCAAGTTTAAAAGTGATCATAGTCGACCCATAGTGCTTCTTAGAACACCTTAAACATATTCTTTAAACATGTAATAAACTGGTACGCCCGCATTGGAGACGATTTCTATTTCACTTTCCGTACTTTGCGCATTGTTCCTCTAATTAAGTTCATATCACTGAATTGTAGATAGTGTGGACTCTACATATAAAATTCAAATGTCTATTTCGCACAAACATTTTTCCGTAATTTTTTTCTTCACGATTGAACTATATCTTCAGTAAATCGTTTCATATAAATTTTTTTAAAAACAAGTCGTTAATACCATGTCCCGATATTTCTGTTAATCATCCCCTGAAGCTGTTGAACTTGGTGGAATGTTTTACTATTCTCCTTACCTGTTGAATTTCAAGGAAATTTTTCTTAACTTCTTTTTTTTTTTTTAATAACCAGTTGTGCGTACGTCTCTCCGTACATTTATGTTATAAAAGGACCAAATAAAGTATCGGGAATTATTATTCGATTTTAATACACTTCCACAATTTTAAGAAATTGCATTATTAAGGAAATTAGCAAATTTGATATAGACTTCATTTATCATCAAATATATCTGATTTTTTCGTAAAAATATTTTTCAATATTAACATATTAATAAAAAGCAGGAGTATAGGTAGGTAGAAAGGTAGGTCGGTAAGTAGATAGGTAGATAGGTAGGTAGGTAGGTAGTAGTCGTAGTAGCGGGCATTAATAAGTCGCTTTAAGTCAATCGATTATAACTGTACTTCCATGTTAGCATTAAACATACAATCAAAAAGCTAGCAAAACTCCTCCTTCTTATATACTTGATGGTTGGTGAGGATGAAAAACCATAATTTTCATATGGAATATTACAAGTGGTCAGTAACTGGTTGATAACTAAAACGTTTTTGCTTCTATCGTAGTTTTGTACTCTACTCTAGTAGTTATGATAATCATTTTAAACACATAGATGAGACGAGATGGTATGTATATGGCCGTACGATGTGAAAGAACAAAAACAGTAACGACGTGTGTGTGTGTGTGCGTTGGATTTTCTTCCTATGTTTTTCTCTTCGACTATTTCTTCATTAAATAACTGCAGCTTGTGTGTAGATACTATGCAATGACAATGTTGATGTTGGCGATTATGATAATTATTATTATTGCTATTGCTATTGTCGTTGTTGTTGGCGTTGTTCTTGCTGTTGTTCTTTTGTCATTATACAATTGTGCGACGTATAGAGAGCAGAGTTGAGTACATTGTTTAGTTCTACGTGCATATAATGCTATGAATTGTTGTCTTTTACGGTTATTGCAATGACGTCAGTTGCACGCAGAGTTGCTTTCTTCTTTTTGTGTATATATATATATATATAAAGAATGTCCAGCGCGATCGTCATTCTGTTCTGTTTTATTAAAATCACTTCGTATCCATTGTATTGTTTATCACGTACACACATACCAACATACATACGTATGCTAGCAGTAATGTGTGATGACCTATATAGTTTTCTTATTTTCTCTTTAAAAAAAAAAAAAAATAAAAAATAAAAAAAAATTAAAGAGGAAGAAGTAAAAAAAACAGACCAAAAAGAAATATTGCTCTAAATGAATGAAATGTATGCCAGCAAGTGCATCTAATGGTTGTATGTTGATGATGAGTTAACAGTTGGAATGAAATTTATTTTCCGCTTTTGATTAAATTTGTTTTGTAAATGACAGATTAGACTGTAAAATGCACTCATGGCTGGCTGTGTATATACGCGCGTATGTACGTATGTATGTGTACGTTTGTTTTTATGAATAACCTTAATAAGGGGCAATTTAAATAATTCATCCGTACATACGCACACATTTGAAATTGTTTTGTTTTTTTTCTCTTATTGTTCTATTTCACAAGTTTCAACATATGAAACCTAAATGAAATTATTGTGAGAAAATTATTTTTATATATAGAAAGACTTAAAAAAAAAAAAAAATTGTTCTAGTATTATTCTTAGGCAACACACACTTGCGCGTGTGTGTATGGGTGTGTATTTACGACTAACGTCTTACTTACATAAAACCTTTATCATTTTTAATTAAAAAAATTTTCTATGCAAAAACGTAACCTCTACTTATCTTTTTTTTTGTTTTTGTATAAATCATAAAAATTTCATAACAAAATTCCTCTCATATTAGCACTTGATGATGATGATGATTATGATGATGAGATATTCGAAACCTGTTCGTTGCTAATCCAATCCCTCCTTTTCTAACAATTTTGCTGCTCTCCCTTGTTTATAGCGTTTAACCTTTTTCTTTTTTTTTTTTTTGTATTTTATTTTTGCGATAAATGGGTCACCATATGTTGTGTGTTGTGTGGCTGTAATTACATAGAATGACATCCTTGCTTGTGTGTTATTGTTGTTGTTATCATTGTTATTATATTTTATGAATTCTAAGCTAACGTTCTTGTACTCTCTCCAACGAAAAATTATGGTATATTAGTTTCAGCATATTGTTCGTTACACCACAAATGTAATCGGGTACAGTTAAGGCTTGATTTACGTGGATGGTGGTAATTACCTTCTTCGACCAATCATGCAAAAGCATATAAGTAGAGAGGAGTATAGAAGCGTAAATGAACCGATATCTAAGGATTATAAAAAAAAAAACAACAACAACTAACAATATGTTAATTTTAATCGTGTAAAGTGTGACAAGGGATTATAAGAAAATAGAAATTTTCCGGAGAGAGAGAGAGAGTAAAATAGAGAAATAGATAGAGAGAGAGAGACCGCGATATGGAGAGATGCAGAGAGGGGAGAGAGCGAGAGAGAGAGAGAGAGAGAGTTAGAGATAGAGATGAAGAGGGAGAGAGAGAGAGTAAAACAGAGAAATAGATAGAGAGAGAGAGAGCGCGATATCGAGAAATGGAGAGAGGGAGAGAGCGAGAGAGAGAGAGATAGTGATAGGGAGAGAGAGCGAGAGAGATAGAGATAGGGGGAGAGAGCGAGAGAGATAGAGAGAGATAGAGAGAGATAGAGATTGGGAGAGAGAGATAGAGTTTGGGAGAGAGAGAGATAGAGATTGGGAGAGAGAGAGAAATAGAGATTGGGAGAGAGAGAGACAGAGAGAGATAGAGAGATAGAGAAATAGAGATATAGATAGAGCGATTGAGAGATAGAGATAGAGATGGAGCGATTGAGAGATAGAGATAGAGATAGAGATGAAGAGAGAGAGGGAGAGAGAGAGACAGGCAGAGACGGTAATGTGGCCTTTCGTGTAAATTGAACCAGTTTAGAATTACAAGTGAAAAATATAGAAAAAGAAGGGATTAATAATATAAGTATATATGCCCGATGCCAGATTTACACGATATAGAAGAAAAACTGCTTATGTAAAATGAAATCTTTTCAAAGAGCATATAAAAACCAAGAAAAATTGTAACTTGTAATAAATTGAGCTCTAAATCGTATAAAACTTTCGGAAAAAGTCAGGAATATATGAATTAAAAACGTGTAAAAAACAGATGAGAACTTGAAGGAAAAAGTCTTTTATGGTCTGTAAAGTTAAATGGTGTAAAATGACATAGAAAACTCGTAAGAAAGAAACAAAATCAATATATATTAATACTCCCTCGCATTGATTAAAGGTTACAAAAATTCTTGTCTGTCCTGGATTAGATTTGAAATATAAGTTAATTTAGTCCTGATCTGCATCATACGACCATTTTCTATAGTTTAACTATTCAAAGTCGTCGCATAAAAAGTCAAAACTTAAATCCAGTGAACTTTTCTTAGTCTATTCTACGAAAAATGGGCGTAACTGACCAAAAAAATATAAAAAGAGAAAAAAAAAATTTTAAAAAAAAGTTTAATTTAATTACAAAAAATACGAGCATTATCCCAACTCATACCAACACGGTAATCATAAACATCTTACTCTATACTTAAAAGTCGCCTCAAGCTGTCGTGTATTTGCTTTGTGGCTGTTTTTTGCTTTAACATATTTACTGCGACATTAGTTGACATCATTAGCACATTATTTCTTGTTTGTCTCTCTCTCCTCGCTCTTCTCTCTCGTCTTCTTGATTCTTGGTGTTATTATAATGACACATTATCATCTTCTCAACGGCGGTTATACAAGGATGAGTTGTGCTTAAAGTCATTCACTGGTTGTTGTTGTCATTGTCGTTGTTACAGTTGTTTGAATTAACGCAATTTAATATACAATTAAATTTTGTAATATATGAACGTCCCTAAGGACGTTTTTTTTTTTTTTTTCTTTTTTTTCCTCTTTTTTTTCCACTTTTTTTTCGTTTAGAGGAAGCATGTATCGTTACAATACAATTACAGTTCATTGCCAAATGCTGATGTCATGTTTCAACTCTCAATTATCACATGCTGAGTTTATACCCCCCTTCTCCTCACTTCTCATTTGTCTCATTTCACCCTAATTTGAAATCTAATACATTTGAGAAAAGACTGAGAAAGTGGGACGGCTAACCTTTTTGTAAAACGGCAAAGAACACAGTAGGTTTTCTCTATGTGTGTTTATCTACTAAATGTGTATTAGAAATTTCGGAATTTTTTTCTTTTTTTTTTTGGTGTTGTTCTTATTTATTGACATGAGTGAGTTGTTTATGACTTCAATTTGGCTCAAATGTCTCATTAATTTGATTTCCCATTTGACATTCTATAGCTGTATGTACTACTTTGTTTACGCAGCTTTTTATTTTTATTGCTTTCTTTGTATACACACACATTGCGTAAGAGATAAGGGTTGTGGAGTGAAAGTGTATTCGACGGTGGTAATACACACAATATGTTAAGTATTACTGATACTACTATATGCGTGTTTACATGCCTCCAAAAAGGAAAGTAAGGATATAATTATTTTGTTGAAACTTTTGTAATAACGGAAAGGAAATTCCATATTCTTCATCAGTATTAAATCAGTATTAAGTCAATCTAGACTTGTCCAGTTGTGTAATGTTTGTAATAAAAGTTCTCCTGATCGCAAGCATTAAATCTCAGGTCTAAATTTCCATGCAAGTTTATATTGAACACGATCAAATGGCCCAAGGGACTGTTTCTTGGGGTTTTTTTTGGTCTTCACTCATAAACCATAACGGATAGAATTATAAATTCCTGCTGTACGAATGATCGGACACGCCTATCAAAGATAAACGAAATTCAATTGATTTTAATTTAATTTAATTTATTAATTAATTAATTTTTTTTTTTTTTTGATAACGACGGGTGTTTGCGGTTTGGCCACAACCGTATAGAAAATTTCTTATTTGTTTTCCTTTACTAATGAAAAATTAATAAAATGAAAGGTCATGCCTTGGAGAATTTTGACAAAAGTTTATTATAAATTATGTGTAATGAAAATTTTGTCATAACATTTTTATCGTATATTTTCTATGAAAAAGTTCCAAATTTTCTTGCTAAGCATTTTAAAGCTAATTTGCCCTGTTTCCCCAACTTTTTAAAGTTTTTGCTGCTTGAGGGATGTTGACGCAGAAGTGACGGTAAATCTTAACTGCTGGCTATATGATCCTTCGAAGAGTATTATGGTTTCTGTTGTCCGGGAGCTATAAATAATGAAGTAAAGGTAAAAAAGGTGGTTTCAAAATATATTAAGGGCTTAATTATCGAATACTTTGAATCGGTCGTATACTTTGAGTGCCGGTTCAGATTAAAATAACCCGTTTCGTAAGTAGGTACACGTGAAGTTAAACGATTACAGGACCTACTCAGTCTCTTGCACCATTCCGCTTCGTCTTCGTGACACTCTCACTTCAAAGTTTTATCCAGACGAAGGAAGTTGGTCTTAGACTGTTTTGTCACTTTTGCCGAATTAGATTAAATAAATAAATGGTTCTCTAGAAGACCGATAACTGTGCTCCCATTTTCTGTGCTTCATTTTCTTAGTTAATTGTCACTTCGTTTAGTTTGTTGCTTGAATTTTTTCGTATTAATCTTCGCACTTCATATTCACTGCAGGGTTTCTGCATAAAGATCATATCTAAATAAGTCTTGCTATTCAAACAGCTAATTCCGTACGCTTATGAAAAAGTTGGTGGTGTTTACCGTGAAGATGTCTCATTAAAATCGGCAGTAGTTCTTGCAAATTTTCATGACAAAAATATTGCCTCGCTTTGATTAACCAATCGTGGATAAAGTTGGCGAAATTCTTCAACAAATTTGGGGAAATCATTGTAAAAGCCATGCAGACCAAAAATAGTTACGAAATTCCCATAGCGAGATCGAACTATATTTGAAGAAAGTGATAACGGATGATGAAAAATGAGTTAGTACCGTAAGGTTTGAAAAAGATGGAGCCTCGCGAACGATGGAAAACGTCGCCGGGTTTAATGGGATTGGAAAGGATCATAAACTGCGTTAATTCGATAAAACGATTGATTCAACTTTCTACTGCTAACAATAAGTGCGATTAAAAGGCGAAATTGATGTAAAGCTTAGAAAACATGATGAATGGAAAACAGGTCATCCTTCATTACGGCTACGCCCGATGGCTAAACCACACCTTTAATGGCTCGACAAAAATTAAGAAAACTATTTTTTATACATCAACTGCACAGTTCGGATTTTGTCCCTTCTCATTGCAATTTGCTGCACGCTCTTTCGAAAGAGCGTGTAAAGATGGCTTGAAAAATTTCTTTGAAAATCAATAGATATTTTTTCTTTTGCCCAGGAAACTCAGTTATTCTACTAACTAAATGTAGATTCCAGAAACTTTTTAAAATGAGGTATAAATTTTTTTTTAATGAAGAGTCTCCATAAAAACCTATATATTTATAAGG
Source organism: Glossina brevipalpis (assembly GCA_000671755.1). Taxonomy (NCBI): domain Eukaryota; kingdom Metazoa; phylum Arthropoda; class Insecta; order Diptera; family Glossinidae; genus Glossina; species Glossina brevipalpis. Next base: position 283,985 of record KK351122.1, on the reverse strand, counting down.
GGGAAAAATAGGTAAATATGGATTATAGATTGTGCAGATTAAACCAGATGCTGCCAAGTTGTTTAAAAAATGTTATTTATTGAATATATACGCGATATGTATGGTAAATATGTATTACTCGGATTGGGTGGACCTTTAGTCTCTACGATGTCTTTGTGGGTACTAAAAAATCGGCTTAAGCCAAATGCATTGAGATTTTTGTGTTCCTTTGCAAGAGAAGAGGAGAGATATTCAACCTGAATTATTTGACTTTATTTTTGAAACATAATTTATTAACCTTTTTCAATTTCATATTCAATTTTCTCTAATATTAATATCTTTTCTTTTTTCATTCCAGGTAAGCGGATATAATTGTATTTCAATAAAAACGAAAAAAATGTGCTAAAACTGTAAGTAAAATATAAATATTTTATAATGTGACTCTTCCTTGACTATGACTGTGTCGCTGGCCCTTACTTAAAGACGAAATATCCTTCTACGCTTTCGACCTTTTTAACATCTTTAACATTCGGGACTTATTGTGCTTCGTCTATGTAATGCATTCCCTAACCAAAAACACATGCTACATACAAGTTGTCTCACAGAACTGAACAAAAAAGTTTTTTGCCCCTAGGTACCGTTTTCATCATAACTTCTCCTCTCGGATGGGTTAACTCCTAATCCATAGCACGTCAAGACATCAGCAATGTTTGGTTTTTCTCTAAAAGCGGTATTTAGTTATAATAGAAAATGAAGAATAATTTAAGAGATTGGTAAAGTTAATCGTGATTTTTATTTTCATCTGATGGTATAATTAAAATTTATCAAAAGTTCTTAACGCACANGTTTATTCAAAACGATAAAATGAACAACGCAGACGGGAAGGGATTGTACTTTTGTCTTATTACACAATTCAAGATAAATGGTCTTTCGAGGTTGTCCCTAATAGGACCCATTTTTTTTTGGTAATGAAAATCCTCCTCTAGTAGAAAACAAATAGTCGTTCGAAATCAATGTTAATCAGAAGATGTACATCGGGAAGTATGGAAGGGAGACTCTACGGCAGCGACTTAAAAGTCTTCGAACAGAAGTCGTCCACGATGCCATGGAGGAATCAACTTAGCCATGAAGATTTTTGAGTTTAAAATGCTAAACATATCGCTCCAAACATTTGGTCCAAGAATTTTCATTCTTCGTCGAAATGAAACGAAATAGTTTTTAGTTTGGACAATTACCCTTCCAGTGAAGTCAAGTTGCTTTAAAAAAGTGGTCCGTAATGTTTATTCAAAACGATAAAATGTATAATGCAGACGGAAAGGGATTGTACCTTTGTCTTATTACACAATTCAAGATAAATGGTCTTTCGAGGTTGTCCCTAATAGGACCCATTTTTTGGTTGTCGTTATAATATTGAAAGCCCTCCTTGAACAAATAATGAACAATCGCGGAGGGTGGGAGGAAGACTCGGTCTCAGCTACCTAAATGTTTTGGAACAGGACTCGTCCTCTTAAAACCTCTAAGACGTCTTGTTGTGTATACTTCAGTGGTGTAACTCCTATTGTTGTGTTAATCTTAAAAATAGTACTTTCAGATAAAGAAGTCAATCTGTTTTATTCAACTTTAAATTCTCCCTCCTAAAAAAGACAACAAGAATAAGTTATTGAAAAGATCTTATCTTGGAATCGTAATCATCTTTTCTTTTTTTTTTTTTTCTTCAAACTGAAATGAAATAAAATTTACTACACAATGGTTGTACGAATAAATTTTATTAAAATTACCCGGGAATAGACCTGTTAATCTCATAAAATAATTGTTTATCTGAAATTAACCAAAAGTCATATCGCATATCACTTGAATTTTACATTTTGTAGTCAACGTACTACCCCGCACTTGGCTTATTTTCATCTAATAACTAAACGATTTCGTTTGTTTTTGAAACGATTTTTGCTTTTTTTATGCCGACTTGTCGTCTGGCTATTGACTGAAAAATTTGACACCTCTGCTGCTGCTGCTGCTGCTATTGGTTTATGTGATGCGATTGAAGTGACTGTGGCACTAGACAAAGGTATTGTGTTAATCGATGTTTTTGGTAAGTGACCGTAATGCTGTTGTTGAAGCCATTGATAGGATGATGGTTTTGTGCCTGACGTGTAAGACGTAAAAGATGGATGATAAGTCGAGGGTGTTAACGTAGCCGAAGTCAATGATGATGAACGAAACGGTGATTTTAATGGTAATGACTGAGCTATAGGTGTTGTATGAGTACCGTAGAGATCTCGGTAATTAAAAGCATTTGATTTACTGTTTATTGTTTCTTCAGACGATAAATTCTCTGACTCATCACTTAGGTCGAGTGCAGTATTGTGGTCATGTAAATTATGGCCAGCGGCTCGTAAAGCATGACCTGTCCCGACATATGAATCCTGCCCTAAAGAGGTTGATGGTAAATTGAAATCTTTTTGTTGTTGTAGCTGTTGTTGTTGTTGATGTTGGTGCTGCTGATGCAAATGCTTATCATAGTTTTGATTTCTCAGTTTGAGTCGGGTGAGCGAGGGATAAGCGCCTGTCAGAATTTGGGTGGTACGTAATCGTTGACTTTTGATAGGATTTTTATATTTGCTGCGTTTCCTTAAACGAGACGAATGTAGTAAAGGTTGAGCAAATTTATATGCATGTCCGCCTTTGTATAATAATTGCGAACTTATGTCATCGACCGTAAGGGCATCACTATCACCAACGCCCAAGCTAGACATTTCTAGACCACCAACAACACCACCACCACCACCAACATGCGTTGTCAGCAAATCATCACTTGTATCCTCACTGCTATCATCATATATTTGGTGTGTGCGGTATTTATTTCCTTTAGGCATAGGAGCAGAGGCAACATTTATAATTTCCGGTTGTTGGTGTAAAATTTGTTGCAATAATTGTTGTTGTTTTTTGTTGCTTCTCATTGCTGCCGCTACTGCTGCTGAATTTGATGGAATGATACTGCCGCTGCTGTCACCGCCATTACCGAAAGTCAGTTCTTTCCCAACTGAAACGATGATTTCATTGCTTTTATTATTGTCGTCGACATTCTCGTTGTTGTCGTCCTCGTCGACACCAGTTGAAAATTGTTGTGTTATTATTTGAGTTTCGTGTGTGCTTGTCGGCTTTGGAAACATGACAAAATCTTGTGTTAAATGAGTTGGTATAATTTGATCCCCTACTCCTCCTACTTCGTGCTCGCTGGAACTATACCAGCTTGAATAGTCCTCTATGTCGTCATCATTATTGCCGTCAGTGAATGCCAGTTGTTTTGGCAAAGTTTGCGCAGGCAACAGATGATGTGAAGAAGATATAGCGGCCGGAGCATAATTTTGATATGAATCATATTGTAGTTGAGGATGATGATGTCTTTTGGATTTTTGTTGATGATGATAATGTGACTGTTTCCTTACCACACTCGGCATATGCAATTTTATGTGTACACTATATGTAGAAAATGTAGAAAATGGAAAATATTGTGAATAACGATTGCGTATTCCTGCATGCTGCCTGCTGCATATGATGATGATCATCATCATCATCATCATCATCATATTTAAGGTCTCATTATTATTATTCACTTGAAAAATAATTTACGCTTACATAGTACGCACACTTACTGTTCTTTGGATTCCGATTCAGCATTCGTCACTAGTACTAGTATATGAAAAATTACATAAAATACTAAACAAATTAAATTTAAAGCACCTTTAAACATCGTTTTTGAGAGACAAAATTTTCCTTTCTTTCATCGGACAAATCAAAAATTTTCTTTTGTTGCAAAAATTTAAGAAAAAAATCCTGTTTTTTTTATCCTTCTTCATATATCCTAACTTTCGTTTCTCTCGTGCCTCCAGTCAATTTATGATTAATGTGCATTTGATTTAGTGCAGTGGCTTTTATTTATTTCGTTTTCAATGCATTACAATAGATTTCGGTTTTGTTGTTGCTTTCATTCGCATCCGTTTCCCCATCTTCATCATCCGTATCATCATCATCGCAAACCAATTGTTATGTCTTGTATATCACTACGTGTGGTTGTGTTCTTCATATACAATCTCATATATGGAATGGGTGGATATATGCGCGCGTGTGTGTGTGTGTGTGTGTACGTAAGTTTAAATGTGAGGATTGGTTTTCATCAAATCGTCAGTATAGTAGTAAGCATTTGTGTTTGTATATTGGGTTCATATGTCAATAACGATGAGTTATTGCACTCTTTCTTTACACACGCACGCATGGTTACGTATACATTATAGGTGTGTGTGTGTGTTTGGGTGTTTGTGTGTATGTGTGTGTGTGTTTATTTGTACGCGTTTGTATGTGTTTGTGCTATTAATGCTTTTCACATTTAAGAGATCAAATTTCGTTCAATGCCCAGTGAACAGAGCGTATTTACTTTTCTTCTGATATTACCATTTACCAACAATGCGAGGGCATCGAATACTACTAACACTGAACGAAATTTTTAAGAAAACCTTTTATGTGTTTGTATTTCATCCATCGAAACCGTTTAAATAATTGCTTGCTGAAAACGCAACGCTTCGATAAAAGTTAACAAGCATATATGCTTCTTCTTGTTGTTTATGAGTTTCTTGAATTCTAAGATTAAATTTTAATGTTCCGTAAAATATTGTAGAAAAAAAAATACTTCACTTACTTTACTTCCATACTTATAGCCAACTTTTCGGATTTATTAGTTTACCAGATATTTGTTACGCACACTATTAGACATTAGAAGAGTAAACGTACAGTTTATTATACGAAATACTGGAATCGATTTAGAAAAGTTTTTTCAGACCATCCGTCCGTTTCTTTAAAATCACTATTGTGAACTCGAAGAGAGTTTAGGAAGGCAAACTGAATTTTTTTCTAACATTTTCTTATCATCTTTACCATTTTAAGACCGAAGCTGAACAAAAACGAGCATTGAGGTCTAATTACTACTAAAGCAAAAAGTTAATTAGTATTCTTTCTTCTACGATTTATAGTTTTCAAATTTTATATTGGTTGGTCTTAAGACCTGGAAAAGAGTCTAGCAAAAAGAAGCCTGCTTTGATTTTTTCTTTTCATTCTGTTTACGAAACTCAGTAAAATCGAGTCTTCCATCTCATTGTTATTATCAAAGAATTTTAAATACTTTCCTTCTTTAAATAACTATGTTTTAAAACTTCTGGTGGTTTCGATTTCGAATTTTTAAGATTAGTCTTAATGAAGTCTCTGTGCAGAGTTAAAGATTCGGTTATATTGGTAAACGAATTGGCTTACAATTACCGATAAAGTTAGTAATTGCCCTCTTGTTTTCTTCGGAGAGCAAACCGTTGTGGTAGGCTTGAAAAAAAAATTTTTTTTTTTTTAAATTGAAGGGTGGGTGATGGGGTAATATAATATAGGAGGAGGGGAGGAGAGTATTTAAATATTAAAGTAAAAATATTGCTTTTGAAAAATTGCAGTAAATCTACGTTGACGTATTTTTTACTTGAAATAGCTTTTAAATGCAGTCTAACGACAACTATGGAAAATGGGCCAGCATTTGGATGCACCGTGAGGTTAAACTTTCATAAGTAGTTACCCAAGTAAAATCAAAGCACGTCTATTAAGCGAATAAAAAGAACTTTTCTTTTTAAAGAACGCTTTAAACTTTTAGCGCCACAAATTTTTCTTTGACAAAATATTCTTCATGAAATTTAGTTACATCGAACACTCGACAGGAATGATCACCTATGTAGTTTTCGATATTTACTGTGCAGCCAAATTCTATAAAAATATTATTTGAAGTATTTTCTATGATTTAAAATATGTATGAAACAGCATACGATACAATATGATATAATATACAACATCACATACGATATCGTATGCGGTGTCATATACAAGATGACTTATGATATAATACACGGCGTCATAGATGATATCATATACCACATAGTATACAGCTTTATAAATGATATCATATACCATATAATATACGATGCCATATATGATATAATATGCCATATAATATACAGTGCCGTATACAAAATGATACACAATATAGTATACAATCGGTATATCGAGGAAGTGCATCTTTGCTTTAACTTTGGAACAAATATTGTAAGCAAGTTAGTCAGGGATATTAAAAGAATTAAGCTAAAATCTATTATAACGGCAGGGAACAAAGGTACACCCACTAGAGACACGGGTCTACTAGTGACTTTAAGAAATGGAAACGCATCACACCGTATGTTGGCCTTTCTCTCTATCATTCGACGTTGGAGTATTTAATCGTGGTAAAAAGGTGAATCATTCGTTCTATACCCGCATTCTATATAGGATCAATTAAATACCACAGGTCAACTTTGCGATATACCTAGTGGCTAAAAAAAAAATTAACATTAAATTTATAACATGAAGCCAAATGTTTATTCCGTTCGTTGAAAACTCTAATAGGAATTTAAGCTCCCACACTCAAATTATACGGATCATTATATAGGCATCTAAAATTAACAAAATACACTGGCACAAATTGGTCTCAAGGCGACGTTGTTTTTTTTTTTTTAATTAAAAATGTATATTTGACGTACGTATTTGGTAGTAACAGATTGGGGAAAAAAAAACACAATTTACTGTTACGCTTAGTGTTTAAAAAGACCTTGTTTGTAATGTAATCCAACAGTTGCGGTTAGGAAAACCGACAATGAAATCATTCAGTATTGCAATGAAAGTGAAAACAGCATTTATCCAAGTACAGATCAAACAGAGAGACCACAGCATGAAGTGATACAATTATTCAACAATCACATGAATGTGATGGAGTGTAAAATAATTTCTCATTCGAGATTCCCTCTAATATGTTTGCCTATTGACTATTGAATTCAATAGTCAATATTATTGAAGTTTCCGACTAATATTTGTTAGAGTTTTGCTCTAAATGACAATATAAGCAATAATTGCTACGAGGTTGATCAGTTAAGCTACAAAGAAAGGTAGTATTGCAACTTACTACTATTATACTCATCCTCACAATGCGTTATTTAGTCGGGAGCAAATTGATTTCCTTTCCTTCTTTGATTTTTTTTTTATTATTTATTTTGCTATTAGCTGGTAGGGTACATGTAAGGATAATAATAAAAATAAAAACAAATCCAAACGTTATAGTTGGGAAAAGCCGTTCTCTAACCGTCCTACTCTAAGAAAAGTTTTCATTGAGTTTTGTAAAAAAAAAAAAATGCCACATATTTTATATTGTTTCCACGACATGCTGTCCTTGCGAGCGCTTAAAGGAAAGGCGGCCCCTAAATCGCCAACAAATGTGGTTTAAATTTAGCAAATTTTTAATTTTTCTTATCAAAGACCGTATTCTCCTATTATTTTTGCTATAAACTATCAAAAATTAGACTTTGTTGCCAATGTAGAATAAGAATTATAAGATTCCTTGTATAGGGTTGGGTACAAAAAATAGAATTACATGGTCCGTATCTAGTACAGTTAATATTTATATCAAACAATGAAATTTGACTTAGTAATGATTTACCGCTAACAGAGCCACGTTAATTTAACTATTTGTTTAATGAATTTCGGTAATGTACTAAGTTTAGCATATATTGTAATATATGATATCATATATTACAATTTTCAATTCACTAAGCTTCCTTAGTTGTACTCACATGTGTACATAAAGCGATGCTTGAGTAGTTTAAAGTGCTGGTTATTTGAGCGTAAAACGATGTTCCCTATCGAGGGAAGGGACCACCTGACTTGTATACTTAAACGGGTATCATAAAGCGCCTTACTACGCCTGAAATAACAAATAATTTAAAGTATATTTTACATTAGACCTACTCTGGGCACTGTTTCATCTGAACCTCGTCATTTAATAGCTCCCGCGCTTTTGGGTTTAATACAGCTTCCGCGATATTCCCCTTAGGGTCACAGCCATTCAGCAATCAGGACTCATCGTCGCTTACTTCGGCATCTCCTAAGCAGTAATTACTGCAAAAGTTTCTTCTGAACAGATAACTTATATGAGCGAACATGGTGACCTTTGTGATAGTTGAATTTGTTTAAAAAGTCTTAAGTTTTACTTTAGGCTTCCATTTATTTATTTGCAATTGAGATTCTCGGATCTTAAGATCGTGATGAGTTTTGATTTTTGCGTGCTGACCATATATTTTGTTTTTCTTGGGAAAGAATGTGGTTCAGACTCAGCATATTAGCCCAAAAGTCTTATTACAACTCATCTCGATCGTAAACATAAATTTCTCAACGGTTTCCTGATTTGAGACCAGCTTCGATGTGGACAATGATCATGTTGATTCTAGTAAATGCTAAAAAGAGATGGTTACCTAGAGCATAAAAAAGAAATCTCGGTGATTATTCGCAATAATCGAACAGTGAAATTGCAAGAGACAGATGACTTACTGTAGACCCCAAAAAGGACAGTGTATTTCGTACTTCGCAGGAAAATTTGAGCATGAGAAATCTGTCTTTCCAAATTGCGGCTTTTGTTCAGACTCGAATCTGCTGCTGATTCGTATCAGTTGGAGTTCGAATTGTTGCCCAAGAAAAAAACTTCGATCAAATGACGATATCATTGCGGAACCTGGTGAGTCTTCGAACCTCGTCCTTTTTTTTTTTTTTTTTTAAAGCACAAATATTTTAGAGAAGCCTTGCGCGGATTTTACGACTCTTAAAAGAGCCTATGCTGAGGAGCAAAGTCGAAGTTTGCAAAAAAAAATTTTTTTTCACTTAAGAAGAAAATTTTTTTTCACTTAGACCCAAGAATAGAAAAGTTTTTATGGAAAGTATGGCAACAAAGTCTAATTTGTGATATAGTATATGAAGGATATAGGCCAAACGAGAAATAAGTTCTTTGACGAAAAATAAATAAATAAATATATGGCTTAATAAAGCGCTAATTAATTTAATTCGGTTTGTAGTAGACGAACTTTTTGATTGGCCTTTTCCGCGACCATAAGCTTCTAATTTGTTTTAAAATATTTTATTTGATTTTATAATACATTTGAATTCGAAAAAGTGAACCTTTTTCTCAATAATGATTGACTGTAATAAATGGAACAAATTCATTTAAGTTTCCGACGACACGATGAAGAATATTTAGATTTTGTTTTTGAGGTTATGTTAGTATCTGTTAGCTTTTTCACATGTTTTTCGTATTAAATTAAAATATAGAAGTATTCACCATTTATTGTAATGGATATGCAAGCTGTAGTTAATACGAATATATGAATAAGAAGTGAATGACAGGTTTAGTAAGTTTGGACTCTCCTTTAATAGATTTTCTACTATTTAATAATATTAAGTCATAAGAGTAATTGAGTTTCTTATAATAATAGCGATCCAAACAATGTTCATCAATACATAATATCTAAAGTTATATACACATATCGTAGATATGTTTGGATTTTGAACATTCGGTAGAAATTGAAAAAGATATAAAATTGAAATACAAATGGAAAAGAACACATATATAGGATGTAATTCATATCTATGTACGTATGTATCTATCTATTCATTTTCTCTACATGTCTTAATGTTTGAACACAATATTGTTGTTCTTGCTGCCAATGTCTGCGAATATCAATTTTGAAATGTGTGGCACTTAAATATCGTTATGTCTGGCTTGTGCCATTTCGTATCCATAGTTTTGGTATTTTTTTTTCTGTATTCTTTTTTCTTTTTTTTTTTTTTTTTTTGCTATGAAAGAAGAAAATGCTTTACGAATACAGATAAACACATGTGTAAGTTAATAAAAAGAAAAAAAATGGAAAAAATATAAAAATTGCAATTCATGCAACACAAGTGTCTGTAATAGTTTCACTAAAAGTCAATAACATTGTCTAAATGTATTCAATAAAAGGAAAAGAAGAAAAAAAAAACACTGAAATAAAATCGATATCATATCCAGAGAAGAGTGCGAAATGAAAGATAAAATAGACAACGCACTTATATTATATTTAAAAATAATTTTGATGAAACATATGCAATTAAGTTATGTAAGGGAGGGATAAGAGAGAACAATATTGAAGTATAAAAATAAATTTTAATTTAAAATTATAAATCACATTAAGATTTATAAATATATTTAGTAAAATTTCTTTTAGTTATCATTTTTCATTTTACTCGTTCAACTTTTAAAATCCGAGGGGATATGCTTTAACTATGTTTAGTTAAATAGATTTCTTATCTTTCTAAGCGTAACCTGCTGTGTAGTTGCTGCAACATGGCATACAATTTAAGCGTTAAATACCATGTAAAAGTTGCTTCCTATAAAAGCAGTACGTGCTAAGCATGCGATATAAGTTATGTATTTATGCATTATTCTACGCAAGCGTAACAGGTTATGTAAACTCATTGTTCTACATAGGCGTAAAATGCGACGAAAATGTAACATGACAGGTTGAAGTAAAATATACAAAATAACGTAATATGTCAAAAACATGTAATATCATACGCGTAAGCGTAACGTTATGTAATGTAACGTAAGGTAAGGTAATGTAACGTAATGTAATGTAACGTAATGTAATGTAATGTAACGTAAAGTAAGGTAGCGTAACGCAAGGTAACATAAGGTTAAGTAAGGTGGGGTCATGTAACTCAACGTGAGATAATGTAACGTAAGCGTGAGATAATGTCACGTAACGCAAGGCAACATAAGGCTAAGTAAGGTGGGGTAATGTAACTCAACTTGAGATAATGTTACGTACGCTAGAGTATGGTAACGTAAGGTTAAGTAACGTAACGTAAGGTTAAGTAACGTAACCCAACGTGAGTAACGTAACGTAACCTAGAGTAGGGCAACGTAACGTAACGTAACGTAACCTAACGTAATGTGACGGAACATAAGGTAACGTGACGTGACGTAACGTAAAGTAACGTAATGTAAACTAATGTGTAATAGGGAAACGACAAAGCACTTAAAATAAAGGATTTCTAGAATACTTTTCACATATATTTCTGTTCACTTGAACTTAATTAAAGATCTTTAATGCCCTGTTAACCTTCAAAAATATCCGCTAAGGCATATATAACATATCTAGAGTGCAATAATCTTTGTCATCAAATTTTTTTACATATGATCTTAGTTAATAACGATTTTCTAAACAGAGCGGGCTAATTTTTTCGCTTCTTCAGGTGTCCAAAAAGTATGATCATGTTTTTGTTGAAGTCCGATTTCAGGAGTTGACTTAAAAACTTTCATGGCTTCACTGCTTCATTTCGAATTACATCCTAAAAAATAAGTAACTACGCATATCCCTTTCTATATAATTTGTAAGATAAGCTTTCAAGCACAAATTGAGTAATAAAATTAATATACTTTACTTATATCTATTTATTGGTGATTGAAAAAAGATATATATATATATATATATATATATTAAACTTTATAAATTTATTATTTTATCGACACTTATATAATGTTGCTGTCGCCGTTTGCTCTTTTAGTTCAAACCTCAAGTAATGACAGTTTATGGCATTATTTGAAATTCTGCCAAAAAGTTAATCTCAGAAACATCTTTAACTTCTTAGCGCACAACCGCAATCACTGCTTTAGGATAACATATGGATTTTGTTACGTTATATTGTTGTAAAATGAAAGAAAGAGAGAGAGAGAAAAAAAAAGAAGTCAGGACAAGACGAGAATCGAAAATTCCATAAAAACCCTGTAACTGATTTGTTTTCTATTATGGCAACATCCACACAACTATTATTCGTCTATATACTAACAAATATAGGTAAAATCGAATCGGTATCACTAGAATTATGTTTATTGGAAGTGAAAGAGATTGCAACAGTAGCAAAAACAACAACAACAACAACAACAACGACAAGAGCAGCAACATCTTGCCATGTAACATAACACGAAAGATTTTTCTTGTACCCTTGTCAAACAAAACAGACTTCCGTTTCCTTACAGCGTAGACGTAACGACAAGAACAACAAATACCGTTAAGTACATACATATTGTTGCAAATATGCGTATCTGCATTTATACTAGCAAGAAAGATTGGTTGTGTTGTAAGTTAACTAAGAGAAGAAACATCTCTTTAGACATTGCCTGAGGTAAACATATTTACAGACATTTACCTTAGCATTCGGTTGATGTGATTTCGGTGCCTTAACCTCTTCTTCGTAACGAACGCTTCAAAGTATAAGCTCATTTAATGTATACTCTATATATATATATACACGTATATATATAGATATACATATATATATATGTTTTACACTCTAACAGCCTCTATACGATTATAAAAGAAGACATTTAGGGTTTTTCTTCGGTTTAACCGAAAGTTTGTGGAGAAAATTGTTGGCAAGATTTCTAAACATTGATAACATACTTAACAGTGAGGATTCTATAAAAAATACTTTGTGGTACAAACATGTAACCATTTACGGGAAATTCCTAAAATTTTTTTCTTAACGAAAAAAAAAAGAACCACATTTTGTAAAATTTAATCCTACAGTAAAATATTTCCTAATTGTGGGAGAAAGAAAAGACATAGATGTACAGATTTTTAGATATATGTGTATCTATGTATGTATATATGTATGTATGAAAATAGACTATGATTGTATGGATACGCGGATATGCGGATGTATTTATGAATAGATATATGGCGGTATTGGTGAATGAATACATGAATATATTAATATACGAATATGTAAAAGTATGAATATATGAATGTATACATATGCGAGTACATCATAATGTATGAATATATGAATAAGAATGTAGGGAATGTGTTCATATATAGATGTTTGAATGTACGATTACGTGAATATATGAATATATGAATATTTACGTAAATCGATATATGGAGGTCCATAGAGATATATACGTTTAGATATGAATACATGAATATATGCATACGCGGAAATATGTACTTATGTAAATATATGAATACATGAATATACAGGTACAAAAATATTTAAAACGAACGAAAAATATTAAGACGAACGGACGGACGGATGGATGGATGGATGGATGGATGGATGGATGGATGGATGGATGGATGGACGGACGTGCGGATAGGCGGACGCTCGGACAGATGGATGGATGGATGGATGGTCGCACCGACGGACGGACGGAAGAATAGATATATATCCATCCGTCCGCCCATCAATCTATTCATCCATTCGTCCGGCCGCCCGCCTGCCCGCCCTTCCGTCCGCCCGCCCGCCCGTCCTTCCTTCCGTCCGTCCGTCCGTCTGTCCGTCCGTCCATCCATCCATTCGTCATCTGTGCATCCGTTCATCTACCCATCCAATCATCCATTCGTCTATGTATCCATATCTATCCATTTTTTGGTTCCGAAAGTATCCATACACTTCAGGTAGAGACTTTGGTCAAATTTTTTCTTTTTCATTCTATTGTTTGGACCTTGTCATTACTTATGGAATACAACATCATTCAAATCTTCCCTATGGAACATCTTATAGAACTGAATCCTTTGGAAGTAATTGTCGATGATTTGTCCCTATACATAGCGGGCAATAGCCCGTTTTCACTAAAAGCACCAACATTTTCGACTAAACGGTCGTTTCGATGCTATGTAAACCTTAACAAATTTGTTACCAATCCAATTATTTAAAACGTCTTCACAGTTTTGCTGCCTCTAGTATGCTCAGATAGACGATTATTTCGACCACAAGTCGATTCGTTGTAAAGCACAAAACCTATCTAGTACAGAATCAGCAATTTTGTAGAAAATTTTTATTATATTAACACGTTCAGAAATTGCCAAACGCGATCCAAAATGGCAAAGATTACGCTGAACATATGATGCCCGGGATGATAGTTCTCTTTTGCATGTGATACTGAACCAAAGTTGTTAAATCAGGACCTGGAAATGGATAATCTTGTATATGTACGTCTGGACATATGGACGTATTACGAAATGAACATAGTGACGTTTACAATATTTTGATTAGTGGATTTTTCCGCTTCACTATTTAAGTTTTTTCTTGCACATTCCTTCCGTGAATGGCACCATACTACAATCAATTTGACGATATGCAAAAATGGTGGATTGAATAGATAAGTTTTTAAATCCGCTTATTATGTAACATATAACCCATATAGTCAAAAAGCATAAAGAAGAAAAGGAAATTAGAAAATGCAACAATTTGTTATTAATAAACTGTAATCTGCAGCAAACCTGAACTAAAAAATTATGCGTTCAATTTGTAACTGAGAAGCATTCAGAGATTGCTTCTCTGATACACGCCTACTCTTCTAACAGCTTACTTCTTTGTTTATTTTTGCGATATTTTCACTTGGCTACAACATTCTTAGTTTTTCTCAATATGAAGACGTAAATAAAAAAGTTAGTACACAAAAGCTTCATATATATTTTTGTAGAAAAATAATTTTGCCGATCTTGTGCGTTCTCTCCTTGACTCTATCATCATAAGGAGCAATTAAGTTTACGATTTGAAGAAAAAAAAAAATAGAAAAAGAAAAAGAGAAATAATCGCATGCAATACTGTAATTAGAGCTCATCAACTTACTAATGACAAGCGGCTCGGAAAAAAGAAAAACCAAACCCTTAAAAGATCCGCCAGCAGTGACTTATAATGACAGACTAGATCATGTGCTCGGAAGCTTGAAATACAGAAGCCTCTGCGTATGATGATAAGCACTTATAGTAGAGAGTGTCGTGCATTGATGCAGTGAATCCAACAGTACTCCGTAATTAGCTAAAAAATTCTAATGTCTACCCAAAGCATAAGTTTACATGACCTAAACATTTATTCAAAAGGCTGTTCCTCTGCACGATTGTTGTTAAACTTAAAAAAAAAAATTGAACAAGAAAGAAAGTTATAATACGGCTGGGGCCGAATCTTGCGCACCCCCCCTTATTTATTTATATTTATTTAATCGTATCAATAGTAAATTCTTCTATTTTGTGTGATACGTAAAAAAACATCAAAAAAGCAAAAAAAAAAAAAAAAAGAAAGAAAGTTATAATACGGCTGGGGCCGAATCTTGCGCACCCACCCTTTATTTATTTATATTTATTTAATCGTATCAATAGTAAATTCTTCTATTTTGTGTGATACGTAAAAAAACATCAAAAAAGCAAAAAAAAAAAAAAATAGAAATAAAATTTCATTACTTATAATTTTTTGTAGGCGTGGACGTTTTTTTTTAATTTTTTCTAGATAAAATCTCTTTTATTTTTCGTAATTTATAAGTAATTGGCAAAAACCCATGAATTTTTGCTTAGGACAATAAAGGTGTTTTCAGTTTATGCTTTAGTGTGGGCGTGTCCTTTGACCGATTTACCTCATTTTTCAATATCAACATGAATGCAAGAATTTCTAATGTTTCTGCCAAATTTTCATTTTTGCGTCCAGGAGAATTTTTATCAAAAAAATAAGACAGCTAAGCGGCCAGACAGATGGTCAAATGTACCGATGGACACGTCTAGCTGGTTTCCAAATTTCATACTGATCGAGAATATATACATTTTATGTGGTTCCAGAAGCATCTTTCTTAGTGTTACAAATAATTTCACCGGAAAATTAAAATTCAATATTGTATTATATCGCGTGGGCGTGGTCGATCCTTTCCATGTTTGTACAGAGAGTATGGGATAGCTAGCG
>KK351122.1:246056-264622 GCA_000671755.1 Glossina brevipalpis | reverse complement strand
TTTTTTTGTTTATATTTTTTTTTTCTATATAAATTTTTTTTTCTATGTATATTTTTTTTTCTATATATGTGTTTTTTTGCATTAATATTTTTTGTTTATATTTTTTTTCTATATATATCTTTTTTTTATATATGTTTTTTTTGCATATTATTATTATTTTGTATATATATTTTTACGTATATATTTTTTTTGTATATATTTTGTTTTGTATATATTTTGTTTTGTATATATTTTTTTTTTTTGTATATTTTTTCTAAGGTCTATAATGTTTTCCACTTTTCTTTATACAGAAAAAACCTTATTTTATATTAACTCAATACAAACTTTTCATTTGCTACTTACACAACTCAACTTTTCGCAGAACTTTAAAAATATTTCCATTGAATTGAATTTTAAATAAGAGTTTATTGTGTGTTATATTAATATGATTTTTATAACACATCCTTTAGATTTGTTTGTTGAAAGTTATATATTACTTGCAATTAAACTTCTTAAAAAAAGTCCTAAAAAAATGTTTCAATTGATTTGTACACTAAAATAAAAATTTATTGAATATGATAATAAAGTCATCTCTCATTTTGATCACAGATGCTACGGTTTTAGGAGCTAGTAGTTACATGTTTACAGACGCACCCTATAAGTATTGTCCACGTTATTTCGTATGTTACAAAGGCTACTTAAGTTACATTATCTAAAATAGTGTAGGAAAGTGCTTGAAATCTGACATTTTATAGCTTTATACGAAGTCCTGTACTTGTTAAAATATTTGCCTGTTAAACATTTTTCTTGTTTACAACATTTTATCATTTGACAGTATATCATGTGTTTACATTTTAGCTGATCACAACATTTTTATTGTTTACAACTTTTTTGCTGTTTGCAACATTTTTATTGTTTGCAACACTTCTACCGTTTGCAACATTTTTGCTGTTTGTAACATTTTTTCTGCTTGCAACATTTGGCCTATTCACAATAATTTAGCAGTTTTTATTACATTTTGACTGCTTACGCCATTTTAGCATTTTACTTTAACGTATTTAATTTGTTCACATTGTATCTGTTTGCAATTTTGCCTGTTTATAAAATTGTACCGGTGCTTACATTTTACTTGTCTACAACATCCATCGTTGTATCATTTTACCTGTTCAAAAAAATATTGTACCTGCCTGAGACATTTTACCTGTTTGCAACATTTTTCTTGTGTGCACCATTTTGACCTTTTACAAAACTAGCCGGTTACAACATTTTACCTGTTTATAAATTTGTAATTGGTTATGTCATTTTACCTCTTTACAATGTTTTAAGTTTACATTTTACCTGTTTACAACATTCTGCCTTTTTACAACATTAGCTGTTTGCAACATTTTACGTGTTTGTAACATTTTACTTGTTTGTGGCGTTTTACCTGTTTACAATATTTTGGGTTTACATTTTACCTGTTTATAACATTTCACCTGTCTGCAAATATTTTTGTTTTTTACAGCATTTCTCCTACTTACAATGCTTTAGCTCTTTATAACATTTGACCTGTCCACAACACTTTACCTGTGTATAACATTTTTGGTGTTTACAAACAGTTTTCCTGTTTACCAACATTTTACGTGTCTGTAACATTTTACCTTCTTACAACGCTTTACTTGTTCACAAATTCCGGCTTACCTTAAATTATTTAAAGGTATTCAGCAGGCTTGTTAATGAACCAGAGTTCAAAATAATATCTGGATTATAGATTATAATACCTGCGTTCGATTATATATATATATATTTATTTTGAACTTTTATGAACTTTTTACGTATTGAGAGAAACTTAACTTTTTTAATTACCACAAAATGTCTTTTTTTTAATCTTTATTGTTTAGAGTCTTTAATGTTTAGAGTTAATCAGCAAATATTCTAGTTAACCATGTTTCAAATCAATGTCTATGTTATTTGTTGATGTGCTACTTAAAAGATGATACACAGGTTTACGTTTACTTGCTAAACTTTCTATTCTGTTCAGAAATACCTGTTTATAGCCAAATTTTTTAAAGATAACAAATCTTCTAAATCTTCTAAAAATCGTGTCTAATGCTATTTGTTATGTATATTGGTTTCTATAATGAAAGCTTCGGAAATACATTTTACAACATACAAGTGCTTAGATGCTTCTTGCTTGGTAAACCTATAACCTACTCCCAGGTATCTTCTTGTCTCTTGTCAAAGTACTGTACCAGCAAGATTAATTTGTGCCATTTTTATGAAATACAATGGAATTGTTACTGTGTACCTGTTGCAATTTATGAGTAGTAAGCAAAAGACTAAGAAAGCAGAGAGGTGTTTGGAGTTTGTCTTATACTGTAGATTCGGCCTTTAATTCGCCCATTTTCAATAGCAGCGTATGTGCAAGAATTTTAAATGCTTTTCTTGAATTTGACACAGATTTCTTAATTTTTGCAACCGAGAGAATTTTCACTGCAGACAGTACACAGGTCTGCAGATAGTAGATGGACAGACAGATGACAGTGAGATGGACAGAGAGATGGACAGACGGACGAACAGATGAGCTCATATAGATGACGAATTTCATACTGATCAAGAATATGTTGTGGAATCGCTGAAACTTCTTTCTGGGTGTTGCAAACAAAATGACGAATGAACATACCTCTAACATTAGGTATCAAAACTTAACTCTCTTACGAGGTGTTTTCGAAGCCTATCATTTACGGACATTTATGGACAAAAGAAGCAGATATTACTTTATAATTCCAATTGGAGGTTAAATTCTAAGCAAAATATTAAAACTTTAAGACAATGGGCATATGAATTAAAGGAACAGACATTAAAGTATAACTTTAATTAATTTTTTTATCTAATGAACTATTAAACTGTTATGAATTTCTGTACAGGTATTGCGACGGTTTAGTTTTCCATTTCAATTTTAGGCATAATGAGAGTTGCAGCAATAGACTGACAGATGGACGGACTGGACTAGTCAAGAACATATACATTTTCTATGGTTTATGACATTTATGTCTAAGTGTTCCAGAACCGATAGAATAAATGTAAGCGCTAAATACGGACCAATTTTTTCCAAAAGATAAAATAATGCTGTGGAATTTCGGCGATATTTGGATCAAAATTTAAGTCTATTCTGTAATTGTCATATTGAAGTCAGCTTTAAACTTTTAAGAATTTTCAAAAATTTTATAGTGTTTATCAGCTATTGATCGACCAGAGTGCGTGTATATAATCTGGGTATTTTTGTAGAAAAGTATCTTCACCAACAAAAAAATTATGAACTTTTTCGAAGCGGTATCGCCTCGATCGAAGGGATGATAATTCTATTTTTTATTGTATTTTATTTTCAAAACTCAATTACTTTCGTCTCAATGAACAGATCTCGCAAGGTTTTATTTTAGTTATCTATGGGTTCTGTCATCTTTATATTTATATAGCTTGTTCTACAAAATCTAAGTTAAGACTCTAAAGTGATCTTGTTATCTATTATATATTACATCACTCAATAAGTTCGTAGAATCGTCAAAAAATTTGCAAGCTTTAGATAAAGTTCGTCTTTTTCGTCTTTAACTTAAAGAGATTCTTCAAAAGTAATAATCAATAGAAACGAAATCTTTATACGATCCTACGGACTTATTGATTAATGCGTTACATATGCAATGAAAGTGAATTTTTTTTTTTTTTTTTTGTAATAACCATTCATTGATCTGTGCATGTCTTCTTATTGGGAGTAAAGGACATTTATATAAATTTCGATTAATTGTTGTAACTAAACTGAAACTACTGCATGCATTCTTCTCATGTTAATAAAATTCATATACATTTCTGGTTGTTCGACATTTTCTAGCTTTCTTTTTTTCCACTTAAGCCAAAATGCATCATTGCGGAAAACCTGATATGAAAACTTTTTTATTTAACTTTTTTTCTTTTTTTTGTTTGCATTTTTCAGAAAAGCTAGAATGAATGTATTTAGTTTTTAAGTGTGATTATTGTTCGTATTATTATTATTATTATTATTATTATGAGAGTTTCTTTGCTGTGTATACTTTTTCCATTCTTTTAAATTGTTTCAAAGAAATTTTTTTTTCATTTCTTCTCCTATGGAACATTTCTCTATCACTTCTTTCTAAAGTTTAAATAGCAAAGAAATGTCCAATGAATGGAATCTAAAGCAATCATTTATCCGCTTTGTAAATGATGCGGCGGTCGCGATGATTACATTAAAAATTAAATCAAGCAGGTTTCGTTGCAATCAAAATAAATTTATATTTGATAATAAATAGAAAGAAAAAAGATAATTATTAAACCAATTTTCCACCTAAATTATTAATTTAATTAAAAATAAACATAAATTTACAAACAAAAGACCGCAATCAAACCAATCAATAAACGCATTGTCGTCGACATGTCACAATTTTCTTTTTCATTTGTTAGTTGACCTGCTAAAAATGAAAAAAAAAAAAAAAAAAAATAAATGAATAAATAAAAATAAAAAGCACAACTAGAGATGAATAGCTTTTAAAACCCGATTATTGTGGTAGAAATCAATGGCAGCAGCAATGGAGAGCTACTGTGCAATTATTCGCGTATGTAACTATGTTGGAAGTAGACCGCTATTGATCTATATAACGCATCAATATTATAAATCACATCAGTAGAGTTGTGTTATTTGCTTAAGCATTAGTCTATAAATAACATTTGAGTATAGAATGAATAATGATTTACTTGTTTTTTTTTCTGTTTTTTTTTGTTGTTGTTGTGATTTACATTTTTCGTTATTCTTTTTTTAATGCTATTTATTGTTATCACTAAGGCGATGATTTGCATGATAGTGCAATTAAAATATGATTTCAGGCGTATGAAAGGGATTGTATTTTATTTCAATTAATAATCAAGTGATTTATAATAATAATCTAATGAGAGTTGTATTTAGAAACGAAAAAAAAAAAAAGAAGGAAACCACAGTTAGAAGTGATTAGTGAAACCATTCCTCAATTTTGCTTGTATTGTACGCATTAGTAATTGTGGTTTCTGTAATTCTGAAGCAACGTTTTTTAATAAGTTCTGTAAAGCATTTGTATTAGAGTTTCATTAGAATTCGATTCACTTGTAAGGACCAAAGTCGCGCCGCGGACCCAGGCACCAGACTAGAGGGAAAACAATCAATATTTTAATGTGAGGAAATATTGAGCAAATTCTATTCCTCACACACTTTATCCCATTATATATCAAAATGGTATAAGTCTAAGATATTGTTACAAAATTGCGTTTTGTATTTTCGCTTAAAATAAAATCCGTATCCACCAGATCGCGAAACGCGCAGATTTTATTTACAATCAAAAAAGTACAAAAATACAAAAAAGTAAGTCATTTCTCTAATGATTATTTGACTCGAATATCATTATTCTACTCTCAATGTACAACTATCAATATAGAATTATCAGTATACAACTATTGGGTACACAACTATCAGTATACAACCCTCTATTAATACTGACTATTACGACTGTATATCACGACTGAGTTCCGAGTCCTTCTTTCGAGTCACTTCTTCCGAATGGCTCTTTACGATTGATTTCTCTTAAGCGAAATATTGCGCTATGCTACTATACTTACTGATATTTTCCTGCTGGATTTCCCTGGCGTAGTTTCATTAAACCTTTCGAACACAATTAAACGCCCACTGCAAGAAAAACTAATAATCTCGAGTCTGGCAAAATATGTTATTTTCGTACATTAGTTAAATCTAAATTTTTTTTTGGGATTTGTTATTCGTAAGGATTGAATAAAACGAAACTACAGTTCCAGTCATCTTCTGAGCATTATAACAGAGACGTCGCAAATTATAAAGCATTTTTCTTTTTATGGTTTTCTGATAAACTTTTACAGCTAAGATTATAGGCCCTTTCGATTTTCATAGTAAAGAAAAATATGAGACTGCTGAAAAAATAAAGAGTTGCAGTAATGGACTAAAAAAATTATCTTTATTACAAAAGACAAATAAAAACATTATCGTCTTCGTATATAAATATTTTACATCACTTTGCCTAGTTCTAGTGGTCAATTGTCAAAAGTTATACTTTGGCTTTAGATAAAGGCATACTTTTAATGGATGATCTATTGCTGGAATATGTTCAAAATGTTCATTAATGCGATGATACTTTGGCAAAATTAATTTTCTTCTTAAAGGTCTTATATTAATAATCTTAAGCTCTTTTTCTTTGTAATGAAATACAAACAGTTTATTATCACTTTTTATGAGAGGGTTTATAACTAATCCAAATTTTTTGCAATCACTTCTTATGTCAAATTACTGTCAATTGTTGCTATAAAAATCAATTGTTTTTGCCTGACAAAGGCTTAATTTTTATAGAAGTATTTCTTTGGGGGTACATTCATAACATTGGTTGGACCAGTTCTGATCTTTCATATCAGTTTGGCACATCGAAATCGTTGATTTTTATGATGAAATTTTGAAAATTACAAATTTTTTCATAAAGCGGTTTTTTTCACCCAAAATTCTTTACATAGGCAGTAAGCGTAAAAATGGTCGGATCCAGATGATTTTCTGTAGGGTTCGTCCTCTTCTCAGAACATGTCAGTATACAAAATTTCGTCAAAGTATATTATAAATTCGGACCTGTATATTGAACGCATACAAACACAGACGGATTGACAAGGTGAAAAATTCTTCTGAATCCATCGGTACAATAAAAGATGTGAGGTCTGTGTTACGTCTTTGTTATCATTGTATTGATTCGCCCTATCTTAATATGCCCTGTATCATAAATGCAGGAACAGAAAAACTTTCGTGTCAGAAAATTTTGGTAGCGTAATCACAAATATCTCAGATCAATTTTGATTTTCTTACTTATCAGATGAATATTTTGCTCGAGCTTAATGAAATTAAGGGAAGTGTGACTTTGCTTAGGAGATCATAAGCTGGGCAAATACCAAGAGAAAAAAAACGGTGAAGTAAATTTTAGATTAAAACCAACATAAGTAAAAACTATGCTTCTCCTGAGATGAATCGTGAACACCTACTGCATAATACTGCGGACGGTTAAGACACAATTTAAAGATCTGTTAGAGAACCTTAGTCAATTTTCGGGCTACGATAATAATTTTGTTACAAACGGTAAACCCACTGATAGTCGAAGTCCACAATTAAATCGCTGCAGTATAATAGGCAGGGGCTGGTGCGCATCCTCCGTCCCAGCATAAAAAGATTTGATCTAAACGCCCATTTTCCTGAGTAATCGTGTTAATCCAATTAATGTTTTTGTGCAATAGCTTGCAAGTGAATGAGTATTAAACCGAAAGTAAACAAAATGGATGCCTAAGCAGTTGTCTCATGCAGAAAAGAAGAAGAAGAAGAAGGGGAAGAGAATTATTTGTGCCTAATTGATTTTAGACGATTGTGATGCCATATATGGTGAGTAATTGGTTCATCTGTTAGCTACCGATTGCGGCTTGGTTCTAATATGAAGTAATTCTTCAAATTCAAAAATTAGGATCCGAATACGAAGTCAGCATCTAACGTCATACAATTTCGACTGGATGCCGTACATTTACAAAATTAGTTTGCAAAAATAAATATGTTCTGGAACAAAAGTGGCACCGCGTATATTGATATGTTGAAGCTACAATTGGCCTGCTAAAGCAAATCAAGGCAATGGAAGCTATTATTAACTTTTCCATTCAAGAAATTCGAGAAAATACAACTCTTTAATATCTGCACAGGCATTTAATATTCCAGGTGTGTGTTACAAATGGTAGAAACCATATTATATACCCTCACTCGTTAAGTGGCGATCATAAAATAGCGCTTTTTTCGCCCTTGAATTCGTAGTTCACCTTCTTCTTAGTAACGTATATCTTGGGGATGCAGTTAATTGAATTTTTGAAGCATACTTCTTGGCAGTTTGTTTAAGTTTCATTTTTTATCTTATATTTTTTTTTTTTTTTTTGCTCGAATGCTCATACAAAATTTCTCTTTAACTCATTCAGTTATGTGTAATGTATGTAAACAATTTCATATATATATTATATAAAATTTGTGTTATGTATGTTGTGTTTGCTGTAAACAAAACCAAAAATTTCCTTTGCTTTTCCTGCTTATTTAAAGTTAACGTTTGTGGAACATTGTAAAAGAAGCAGTAAACACATAAGGAACTATATAAACAAATTTTGTAGAAAAAAAAAGATTGAAATCTTTTTCTAAAGCAGAAAAGATTTGAATACGCAACGATAGGGGAAGACCGGCCTTACAGTGTTCACTTTCTTTGGATATGTTTTTTATGCTTCATTAGCACAGCAACAAATATAAATAAAAAAAAATAAATAAATAAAAAAAATTTGGTAAATATAGATTAGAAAGAGCGATAAAAAAGAATGCCTCTAAGAAAGGCAAACAAATATTTGCCTTCAAGTTTTACTTCCTTTTGATATATTTGGCACAAGTTTGTTAACAAACAATTTTGTGCTGAGTTTTACAATTCAACAAATTGCCCTTTAAACTTGACCAAAAGCTAAATAAAAGTTTATATTTATGTTTCTTTCTTTTTTAAAATCATAAATATATCTAAAGATAACCCTGCCGCCGCAATAAGATCTCGTTCGGTAATAAAACGCTTTTTGAAACTTAATTATTACTCTTACACTGCTGTTGTAGATGTGTAACGTATCCTTAACTGTATTATAGCTCTATATATGCTCTTTCTTCTATTTGGAATAGCGTGATTCTCATCAATTCTTCATGTTTTCGGCTTTATTTGAACTTTTTTTTTTTTTTTTTTTCATAGAAGAAGAATAAGTCAAGTTTTCTTTCAACAGCACTTTTAACAACTCTCGGTCAATTTAATTTCAAAAAATTTTCAAAAAGCTTTACGTGAGTAAATATGGTTTGTACGTGGGTGTGCACATACATGGAAACCTCAGTTCGTTTTTTTCTTCTTTTTTTTGCATTCATGAAAACGAAATATTGAAGGAGTGTATATAAGCTGTATACGTAAGGAGTATAATAAAGAAAAACTGAAAAGAACGATAGGAAAAGTACGTAGACACTTAGAAGTTCGGATGCGCTAGGCAAACAGATGTACCTCTTGTTGTCTTTAAACTTTTTTCAATAGGAGTTAATCAAGTACGATATTTTTGGCTCTCAAAAGAAAACGGCTCGAATACACAAATGGCAAATGGTTTGCTTTACATACTTTTATCCTTCGTATACGGAAAGATATTAGGAGTTGTGGAGTCATAATAACAATAGTAGTAGTAGTAACGGCAATGATAATAAAGACAGTGTTAGTAATAGTAATAGAAGTAATGGAAATAGCAATTACAACAGTAGTAGAAGTAACGATAGTTCTAACACTAGCACGTAGTGCGCAGTATGAGTGCCGCATAGTAGCGACAGTAGTGGTAGTAGTATTAGTAGTAATAAAGTAGTAATAGAGGTAGTAAGAAAGCAATAGTAGTAGAAGTGATAATAATAGCCGCAGTACTGCCAGTATTTCGTAGCAGAAGTAACGGCAGTAGTATTGGCGCATACAAGCAGTAGTAACAGTAATAGTAGTAATAGTAGTAGTAATAGCAGTAGTAGTAGTAGTAGTAGCAGTCGCAATAGCAGTAATAGAAATAGTAGTAGTAGTAATGAAGACAATATTAGTAATAGTAGTAGAATTAATGGTAAAAAAAGTTATTGCACTAGATGTAGCAATGGCATTTGTATATTATAGCAGGAGTTGCAGAAGTAGTAGTGTCGCAAAGCAGTAGTAGCGGTAGTGAAAACACGGTATTAGTAATAGTAATAGAAGTATTGGGAACAAAAGCGATAGTAGAAATGGCTCCAATACCGGTAGTAGCATGTGGCAGAAGCTGTGACAGTAGCGGTTCCGCATAGTAGTAATAGTTTAGTGGTATTAGTGGTAGCAGCAGCACCAACAGACGGTGTTTGGAATAATAATAGAAGTACAGGAAACAGAGGCGATATCAGTAAAAGTAATAATAACTATAGCACGGGTAACAGGATGTAGCAGGAGCTGTAGTAGTAGTAGCAGTAGTAGTGCTGCATACTAGTAATAGTAGCAATAGTAGTGCTAGCAGGTGTAGTAATAGACAATATTTGTAATAGTAATAGAAATAACGGGAACAGAAACAGAAGCAGAAGTAATAATACGTAGTAGCTTGTAGCAAGAGTTGTGGTAGCAGTATCTGGTAGTGGCAGAAGTAATAGTAGTAGTATCAGTAGACTTGGGTAGTGGTAGTAGTAGTACTACTAAGTAGTAGTAGTACCAAATAGTAGTAGTAGTGGTAATAGTAGTACTAATAGACAGTAGTTGTATTAATAATAGAAGTAAAGGAAAGAGAAGCGAAAGCAGTAAAAGTAATAACAGCTATAGTACGGGTAGCAGGATATAGCTGTAGGAGCTGTAGTAGTAGTAGTCTCGCAGCGTAGTAGTAATAGTAGTAATAAACACAGTACTAGTAATAGTAATAGAAGTAACTGGGAAGAGATAGTAGCGATAGTATCAGAAGTGATATAAGCTCTAATAAGTATAGAAGCGTGTAGCAGTTGTGGTAGCAGTATCGGGTAGTGGGAGAAGTAGTAGTAGTAGTATCAGTAGAAACGGGTAATGATAGTAGGAGTAATGGTATTAGTAGTACTAGTGCTTGTTGTAGTATCAGTACAAAACGGGTAGTTGTAGCAGTAGTAGGAGTAGTGGTATTAGTAGTAGTAGTAGTAGTAGTAGTAGTTGTTATTGTTAGAGTATTAGTAATGGTATTAGCAGTAGAAAATAACACGAATAAGTGCTTAAAATGAATTTTTATAAACAGTGACATGTGTGCATACATAACTATACAATACTCCTCCTAGTTTATTAAAAAGTAAAGAAAATTTTCAACAAATAAAATATAAAAAAAGAAAAAAAAAAGAGAAGAAGCGTTTTATTATAAAGCGTAAAAACTTTCTACTGCATTTGCATACATAAGAAGAGCACAGTGAAGCACGTACTTTTTGCTGCACATATGAACTCGTTGCTGGATATCTGCACGCCGCTACTACGAATAGGTTGATATTATTCTTAGATAGAAAATTTGATTATAAAACGATGACTTCACACTTTAGAGAAGACAATATACATATCTATATATATTAAGCATACATAACATTTTCTCTTTTCGGTGCTGCTGCTGTTACTTTTTATTAAGCATGTTCTACAGATACCGCCTTATACCTGTCACAGCCTGTCTGTTCGTATATCTCGTATATATGTATGTATGTGCGAATACAATTATATTATGGTTATTCAAGTTGAGCGAACAGTTGCACACACACACACACACACACACACACACACACGACAATCCTCAAATATAATCTTGTGCAGACTTGTATTCACATGTGGACGCATATGTCGGGAGTCGCATTGAATGTGTTATACTTTTCTATAAAATTAGATTTTATACTTTATACTCATATTTGATGGAAACAAATATTTGTTTTAATTTTATAAACTTTATGGAGTGCATAGAGAAACAAGGCAAAAATTGAAAAAGCTTATGTCAAAATATACAAAGAAAGTTCCTTTTTCGTCGTTATGCTTCTCAAAAAAAAGAAAAAAAAAAGGAGGTCATTTGCGCTACAATGGCTTAAAAATCAGGTGAACGGATTTTTTTCGATTTTTCGTTTTGCTGGGAGTACCTAAACTTTCCCCTCTTCCATAATCATAGGCTTTAGTTGATGAGAAAGTAGTAAGAAATGTCCAAAAGAGGATTATAGGATAGTACTAATACCTAAAGCAGCAAAACATTTGACTTTTTATTAAAATTTCTAATAAAAAAAATATAAAATCCCGAAAACACATATAATCAATGTCTCTAAGACATAACAATAATTTCATAGCATATTTTTAGTTGTGCGTTATATTGAATTTTTAACAGCATATCTTAAGGGATGTCTACAGTTAAACACTCTACTAGTAAACATAAGGGAAGAACAAGTTTAATTCTTGAAAATAAAATAAAACTTTTTGAAAGTCAAGTTCTAAATTTAAAACTAATGAAGTGTCTTTTTATGTGTCTGCAATCTAAGCACTTGTATGTAGTAGAGAGCTTTAAGTGCTAAAACAAAAACCAAGCAAAAAAGGATAAATATTTTCTAAATATTTAATACTATCTTATAATGTAGCTTCTATTAATGCCATTAAGTCTGAGATGGAATTTCCACCTTAACTAACCTATATTTTTATTATTTTCACTTCAAAGAAATTGTGTGTTTCATGGGAACTTTGTGCTATTTTTAAAACTCTTGGTTTTATTAAGAACTTCTTGTTTCTGTCTTTTTTTTTATATTTCTTTTTTTTCTTTGAAAATATAGTAAAAACGTTTCAACTCTTTAACGTTAACAGAAAATCCCCATTACAGTGACATATTTCTTATGTACGTGTGTGCTATAAAAGGCCATATAATTGTAAGGAGGACAGAACTTTTGCGGTATAAAATAACAATACACAAAGGTGATGACAAATCGTGGGAATGTGTGCGCATTCATGTGTTCTTATGTATATATATAAATGCACATGTATACATATAATGCATATATATATATATATATATATATATATATATATGAGAAAATAAGCTAAAAACATCTTAACATTAACATTACTGCCAATTTAAGATACTAACGTGCTTTCACAAGTAATTTTGCTGTCGTTAACAGAAAACGTGTAGAGGGGCCAAATATAAACTGCAGATAAACAAACTAACAAGCAAACAAACAAACATGAAAAGTTTTCGTAATGTTCGTAAAACTGTGCACGTGGTTTTATACCTTGAAGGTTTCTTAGGTTATGAAGATACGAAAAAAAAAATACATATGAAGTTTTAAGTTTTTCACATATTTTCACGCACATGTTAAACATACAGGTTTTTAGCTTTCTTTTTATATCTCCATTTTGCTCTATCTCGCTCTGGTTCTCTCGATCTCGTTTTCTCGCTCGCTCTCATTCCTACCCTCTCTCTCGCTCTCTATCTCGTTCTCTCTCTCTCTCTCTCCCTCCCTCCCACTTTTCCTCGCTTTCTCAATTCTTTTCGTTTGTTTTTCTTTTAATTTATAACTTAGTACGCGTACGCTATGTTACTATTATACAGTTTGTATGTCACCCCGCGTAATACTGACACGATCTACCTGAAGTGTACGTGTTAATCTTGTCGAAAGACACAAAAACACATTGCATAAAACATAGGTTCTACAACATAAAAAAGGGTAAATAATATGGTAACATTTCTATGTAATAATGCAGAAACATCACGTATTAATGTAATGTTTGTATCTTCATTATATTCCCTTATGGCATTTTAATGTTTTCATATAATATAGTAAGAGAAAAAAAACAGCACTATAAACTGAACTAACGTTATTTAAATATGTTTTTTCTTATTTCTTCTAAACTTCTCAAGAATTCTGTGAAGTTTTTCACGGTATAGAGTTAATAAAAATCACATTGTTCTAGACAACTAGTTTAATTAAGAAAACGAAGAGTTCTGTATATATATATTTCTTTTTAATAAAAAAAAAAAAGAAAAATTACAAATTATACATATTATATATATATTAATAAATAAAAAACATTTATTTTACGCTTGGGACAAATTTTTTTAATTAATTTTTATGCGATATTCAAAAGTAGGATAAATAAAGTGAAAATGCATTCACTTGATATACCAGGAGCAGCTTGTAAAGTAATGTAATGTAAGATCTAGATTCGAAAAGACAAAGCAACTAATAGACTACGTTGGAAGTGTAAAATGATATAAAAGATATTAATAGGATATTGGTAATAAACTCTTCTTGTAAAGAATATGGATTTTTGTGGGAACAAAATTGTATTATTATAAAGTCTGCTCCCCCTATAAATAAGACTCTTCGGTACGCTCTTACTGAAATGTAGTGAATGTAGAGAATGCTTTTTCTATAAATGGTCTTGAAATTACGGACGCTCTAGTTCATCAAGGAAAGATAGCAAAGGTATCTGTTTGTCGGACTTTGGAAATTATGCGGACTCTGTAAGAGATTTCTTTTTTCCTGTACCTGGCACTAGTCAATCAAGAAAATACGCCAAAAGTACTTTTTTATAGGACTTCTGCGGTCACTAATACTTTAAGGTTATGTTGTTAGCAGATATCATGTTTCACATCTAACAATTTTCACAAAACCTTCTGGTATAACCATATGTTGTTAAAGCGGCGGCAACTTATTTGTACACCTAACTCATTCACGGCTGATTTTCTTTTTGATTCGGTTCATATGTTACGTTCCCATGACTCGGGTCCGGCCTACCTATAGCTGTCCTTTGCTGACTTTTACTATCATAGTTATCAAAATATTACCTCTATTAATTAAACCCAGATATTAGACTGTTGTTTTCACATGAATAGAGGATTCA
Organism: Glossina brevipalpis; assembly: GCA_000671755.1. Classification (NCBI taxonomy): domain Eukaryota; kingdom Metazoa; phylum Arthropoda; class Insecta; order Diptera; family Glossinidae; genus Glossina; species Glossina brevipalpis. Next base: position 250,175 of record KK351122.1, on the reverse strand, counting down.
GCAGATCTCAGGTCTACTCACCTTGATAGTCACAACCAGACGGAAGCTCATATGAAAATTAATTTACTAGATCGAAACGATCGAACGAGATCTATTCTGTCTTTATTAACGCCAACTTTATAAGTAGCAGTGCATAGCGGTACTTCTTATATGTTTAAATTCCTTGTAGAAATAGATGATCGAAACTTAAGTTCAAGGAGAGTAGGAGTACCGTATTATCAAAATGATGGATTTTGATCCTCACTGCTACTGCATAATACTGCGTAATACTACTGTCCTAGTACTATTGTAAGCAACATAGCTTACGCTTGTCTCTGAATTTTACAAGGGAAGTCGAGAAGCGATTTCTCATAAGTGAACAGATGCTCTAAAGACAAGACACAAACCCCCAAAATATCTATAAACTTTGTCCAAAATTTCAATATTATATTATGCAATAAATGTGTATGTCCGAGTAGAAAGCATCTACTCGTTTACCTTAGTTTAGCAGAACATCTGATTAGTCAACAGAAGTTCGTTCGAACAAACATTCCGATTACTTTTCATTAATAACAACCCTGGTATAGAGGTTAATTTTAATAAAATATGTCAAATGTATATTAAGGCGGGTATTAAATTATAATTTATGCTGCCTACTATTAGGCTTTTTTTTGTTTTATATGAAGGAATATTATAAATACATATATAAAACTTAATTATTGATATTGAATGGCTTCGTCTTGTTAAGATTTAATTTAATTGTTTTAATTTATTTACCAACATCTCGTTTCAACATATAAATTAATAATAAATCACAATGACTAACCACTGCATCATTGTACGCTTTCTCTCCAATATTGTTATCGTTATTATTATTATTATTATTATTATTATTATTATTATTATTATTCCGTTGAATTCATTTACACTTCATTTAATATGGATACAGTTACACGTCCATATGTTGTTTGCAGCTTGCTAGCACTGAATATCCGGAGAGACGTCTTGATGTGGTGATGTGGTGGAAAGACTAATCATATTACTAGTCTTCATTGTGGTTGTTTTTGTAGTGATGACTGTTCCTTGTCCACACATACATACATATATGTATTACTTGTAAATTACTTTTAAAATTCAATATGGTTGGTTGCTGCTAGCCATAGGATATATGGTTCCACCAACATATTGCAAATATTTGTACTTTTCCATACTACTACACATATATATATACTACTACACACACACATATATATATATATATATATATATGAGTGGGAATGTAATGAGAGAAACGCCATGAGATATGGTGTACTCTGTAACGATAGGGTGACACATTGTTTGGTTAAACAAAGTGACTAAAGGAACGAATCCGTGTTTAATTTTTTTTCTCTTTAAGTATGCATGAGAGAAGAATAGTGGCAGACCGAAATAGAGCTTTGAAATTGAAAATTTTCATTGCTTAGCGATTCTTTTTGGTTTTTTTTTGTTTGTCTTTTTTTTGTTTTTTTTTTTTGTTTTTTTGTTTTTTTGTTTTAAAGGAAAACTGTTTATGAGAAGAATATGAATTTTATGCATGCATGTGGATTTATAAGACCACAGAAGTTCTCAATACAATAGAATGTATAATGATAACAGATATAGTTGATACACAGCAGCAGTACATTTAAAGTTTATAAAAAAAAAAAAGTATAAATAGTGTTTTGAGATCTCTCTCGTATTCATGACCTTAAATCAATACAATGCAATGCGATCCACAATGCATGTGTTGGTAGTTGTGGACTTACCACTTAAACCAATTGGAATTAAGCATTTTTTAAACCTTCGAAAGCATAACGAATGGATGGACGTACTTATTGTGTATGCCATGGTTCACGTTTTTTTTTTATACCCGCCATCGCAGACGAAGGGCGTATTTCATTTTGTCATACGGTTTCTAACTACCACCAGGAAATTTCGAAGATCCCACAAAGTATATATATTCTCGATCAGCATCAAATTTAAAATCGATTTAAGCATGTCAGTCTATCCGTCTGTCTGTATAAGGTCTATGGTAAGAATTCCCCTCGTCGCAAAAATGAAAATCTGGCGAGAATATTGAAAGTTCTTGCACGCAGGTTGATATTGAAAATGGACCATATCGGTCAAATGACATACGCACAATGCAGCATACCCGTAAGAGCATCTCCGTTTTCGGCAGCAAAAAAAATTGTTTTTTTGCTTATTCCAGAAAAGTTCCCTTCACAAAAAAGTTTCCACTGGCAACAACTTATATGTACAAAAAAGTTCCCGCCATAAAAAAGTTTCTGCCATAAAAAAGTTTGCGCCACAAAAAAGTTTCCGCCACAAAAAATTTTCCGCGGGCAGGAACTTATTTATACACAAAAGTTTCCAATGGCTGCAACTTAATCGTACAAAAAAGTTCCCGCCACAAAAATGTTCTGCCACAAAAAGTCTCCGGCACAAAAAATTTTCCGCAGGCAGAAACTTATTTGTACAAAAAAGCTCCCGCTACATAAAGCTTCCCGTTACATAAAAATTCCCGCCAGATAAAAGTTCACGCCACAAAAAATTTTCCGCGCACAAGAACTTATTTGTGCTAGAAAGTTCGCGCCAAAAAAGTTTTCGCCGGCAGGAACTTGTTTGTACAAAGAATCTTCCGCGGACAACAACTTATTTGTACAAAAGAGTTATCGCCGGCAGGAACTTATTTGTATAAAAAAGTTCCCGTCACGTAAAAGTTCCCGCAACAAAAAAGTTTCTGCCTTCATTTTGCGATCGCGAAGAGTCCAACGATAGTCCTTCGTGTGCGACAGACTGACGAGAGATAGATAAAGGAATTGTTCATAGGTTTACTGACGTATCTTATTTGTATCTGCTACGACGAGAGGGACAAATCTATACTAAACCTCAGTTGATTGTATTATACAACAAGTAACAGGGATCGTAAAAACATATCAACAATACAGAGCTACCAACATATCAGTTTAGTCAGCTGAAAAGAGAGCTAGAATTGGGGGGGGAAAAAATTTTTTTTTTTTTTCAATTGAAGAAAATATCTCTTAAAATTCAACAGATAAAAGTTTTAAACGATTTTAGGATAATATCTATATGCAAACATATGTATGTACGCTTACATGTCCATACGTACGTACGTATGTATGTATGTATTTATTTGTATATGTGCAAATATATCGCACGAGATGAGTATAAATTTCCGTTTCCTTTTAGCTAACGCCCGCTTGGATTCTTTTGCTGTTTTGCAAAACTAACGCCTCGAATGTAAAGTGTTAATATGAGACTTTTGTAAGTTGTGTCTATGTATGTATGTAGGCATGTTTGTATGTGTGCGTATACAGCGAGATAAGCACTCACTCACAGATGCGCACAATTACTCTCACATCATATTATAGTATTTTTAATGCGATTTTTTTTTCTTCTTTTTTTTTTTATTAAGCGTCAAACTGTCGTCAGTTTTATAATACACTCATGTCGCACTCTGTGTTTTTTCCCCTCAACCCACTTACATCTACGTTTATATGCACACAAACATACATACATACATACATACATACATACATACATACATACATACATACATACATACATACATACATACATACATACATACATGCATGCATACATATATACACACATACATACATATATACAAACATATCCATCAATACATATATGCATACATACGTATATACATGCATAGATACATACATACACACATACTTGTATACATATATATACATACACACATATATAGAAAACATACATACATACTTTGGAAATCCTTCGTTATTTGCTGGTTTTGTTACATGAGCGCGCGCGTCAGTGTGTTCAGTGTTAGCATACATTTTATGGCATTTAGCTTGACGCCAGACTTATTTGCTCATACTACTCTTTGCGTTGCTTCTATTTTGCCAATGACGGGATGCTTTATATGATGGTAAGTATTGTTCTGTGTTAGACATCTATATGGTGGCAGTTGTTATATTTACAAACAAACTGTTGCGCTTCATAGTAAAGCAATTAAGTATGCGTGCGTGTGTGCGTGTGTGTGTATCCGAGGTATTTTATATGTATTTATAGTAAACTTTTAGGAGTTTATTAACGCCATTTTTTTTTTTTTTT
>KK351122.1:193068-245267 GCA_000671755.1 Glossina brevipalpis | reverse complement strand
TATATATATATATATATATATATATATATATATATATATATATATATATATAAATTCAATAGTAAATTCAAATAATAATATAATTGCATTCGAAAAATATTTTCTTCTTTTTTCATATTAATTATGATAAATGTTTTTCATTACACGACGTTCATGATAAAAAGATTTATTTAAATGTACCCTTAAGCGAATTAAATTTGGTTTTTTTTTTGCTCTAAATCATGCTTTAATAAATTATTAATTTTATAGCCTAAATTAATGCAACACTTATTATTGAATTTATTATGTAGAAGCTTTAATTAACGAAGGCAGACAGACAGAGATAATCAATTTAGTCAAAAGAAGTTTTTAAATAAATTTTATGAAAACTTTTTGTAAACTTTTCTTTTAAGTTTTCATTAAAATTTAATTTAAATTAATTTAAAGAACATAATACTTCCAACAAAACATCTTTTTTAAAGTTGATACAATTATGCGAAATAATTATTTCAAGTTTTAAATCAATATTTGCTATTAATTTAAACGACAGTTTCTTGCCTATAATGAGCTTGTTCTTTGGGCTAAATTCACTAAGTTTTGCATTGAAGTTTTAAAAGGTTTTTGTAAACGTATGTGTCAATAAATAATAATAATAATAATAAAGTTGAAAGTTCTTGAGCATTACAGCGGACCTCCTTATGGATGCATTAGACTTGTTTTTCAATTTGATCAATAATCAACGAGGCCTTCTGTCCTTTATCAGAAAATTTAATAACGAAGGGCGTTAGACAATTGTTATCATTAATACGAAAAATTAATCAACAGTTTCTCAATATAATATAATGACAATTACAAACAAATTTTGCTGTATGGGGTTACTGAGGAGTATTTCTCTTTTTTATATATATAAAAAATTCACGTATTTGTCTATCAAAGACTGCGATCTAAATTTAAAGCAAAACAATAAATTATAGTTTGGTTCGAATCTTTCGCATCATTATTATTTACACATACAAATGTTGAGGCGTGCTTTTCGGGGCAAAAAGAAACCAGTAATTACAAGGGCAGACTTGGCTAATTATCATTATCAAGAACTAAGTACGCTTTACAGAACTTCGAATTTTTATTTAAACAAGGATTATACGCCATAAATAAAAAAAATATGGATTAAATAAAATAAAAAATAAAAAATAAACAAAAAAAATTAAATAAAATAACAAATAAAAAAAATAAAATAAAATAAAAATTAAAACAAATAAAAAAAATCAACCAAAATAAAAAAAGACAGATTAAATAAATTAAATAATGAAAAAAAAAAACAAATAAAATAAAATAACTAATAAAAAAAAACAAATAAGATAAAATAAATAATAAAAAAAAAAACAAATGAAATAAATATTTTGGAGATGCGGGGCATCGATCCCCGTACCTCTCACATGCTAAGCGAGCGCTCTACCATCTGAGCTACATCCCCTTATAGTTTCTTTGTAGTAAAAGAGATTGTGTACAGGCTACTATAAACCGTTATAATATAAATTATTTTATATCTTCAGTACGAATGGAAATTTCTGGAAATACAGTAATCGCGAAGAGAGAACATATGGTTTCAGTGTCATAAACCAACCATAAGGAGATTATTTTTAAACTTTTATTACCAAATAATAAAAAAATTATTGATGAAGTCTTCGCCGTCTACAATATTTATTTCCTATAGCGTACGAAAACTTCATAAAGCATAATTCAGGTTGAAATCTTGCCTTTAACCCAAATAGGCTTTAAAAGAAAATTTGCTAAAGATTTTCAAGTGTTCGTTAAAGATCGATATATTTTTTGCAATAACACCTTGTCTTATTTTCGGTATAATTTGCCAAGTCTATTTGAGCATTATTTTCTAACCCTGAATACGGAGTGATCTGATAGGATGAGATAAGTCTTCTTATACGATTTTTAGTCACATTTGAAGAGTCAATATCTAAAGGTCTTGTGTAGTTGCGCGTTATAAATCGAAAAAAATTTAAATTTCAAATTCTTTGTATTACCCTAACAATACCTACTATCCTCAGAACAGGTTTGTATACTGCGGGAGAGGCAACGAGGGTTTATATACGTTATTGTTGTCGTCATCGCATTTCCTATATCAATTTAAAAATTGGCTCCTTTTTATTGTTTTAGGTATTTTTGCCTGTACAAAGACTGGGTTTCCGAGACGTTTTTCTAAATAGTTTTGAAAACTTATGATAAAATGCGTTTCTTCCTTACTTGGGGTTAAAGGCCTGTCTTTATTAACTTCAATAATCACGCATTCAGAAATTTTAGGTTACCGTAGAAAATACAGCATAGTTTGTCTAATCTGTATTGTGTATGAAACGTTTTTAAGTGAATATAATATACGCATAAATTTGCTCGAAAAAATTTTAATGTATAATATAGGTTGCTTGAAAACCCATTTCTTTGTTTCTGTTCGCAATGGAAGAAAATTTTCTTATAGAGCATATTCTAATAGAACATTTTTGTAATTCAATAAATTTAATCTTTAAGCGATCTTATGAGATATCATTCCGAAATCTTCAGCAATTAATTATTTTGTAGACATTAGCTCCCTTAACTTGATACATTTTCAACATCAAAGTTGCCGGATTGGAATCTTCTATATATTTTTTTTTTTTTTTTTTTTCTACAAGAATTTTGTCAGCGGACCTTCTCCATACCCATTGTATAATTGTATTCTTGTTTCAATACCATTTTTACCTTCGCTACAGTAAAGAAGTAAAATAAAATAGGACTGAAATGCTGCTTTCGTCCACATGGAATGGTACCAACCAAAAATTATTCTGTACAATTGATTGAAGCAAGCCTTACTTACTATATATATGAGCTATCAATATTTATAATGATTATTATGTGGCTTAGATGTGAAGTTGGCTGTGAAAAAATATAATTAAATTCTCTCTTTAAAAAATTGGGAATGACTTTCCGAACAATCCTAGGTTTTTTATATACATTTCGATCTTGGGAGTTTATTTTATATATAATTTCGTTAACTTTATTTAAATGGTTTCTTCTTATATTAATACAATTTTCATATTTTTTATTTTTCTTTCCAGGTAAGATGAATGAACTTGACCAACATTTATATAAAATGTTTTTTTTTTATTAACATAACCAACTTGTTGTTAAGATAAGTATGAAATTTTTCAATTTTCTCTACATATTTTTTGTATTTTTATTTTTATTTTTATTCCTAAAAGAAAAAGTTATAAAATAATTTTTAGGCAGAATGATAATGAATTTTTAGTTTATTTCTTAAAAAGTTTCTTAAATATTCTGGTTTTAAACTTTATAAAACTGTCTGCATTTGGTTGGGTTTGTAAGTTTGCTTCACACCAGATAGATGTGCGTATGTGTGTGTTTTTCATTTTCAATAAACACATAATTTACTCTTGCAACTTAATTCAATATTAATTCAATGAATGATGAAATAAATTACATTTCATTGCTTTTAAACTATAAAATGCACACCAACACTTTTATAGAAAAATCAAGTGAAGAGAGCAAGAGAGCAAGCGAAACATAGATAGAGATAGAGATAGAGAAAGTAAGTAAGTAAGTAAGTGAGTGCGAACGAACGAAAGAAAGAAAGAGCGAGAGAAGAAATGCAAACATAAACACTACGTACGTATTCATGAAGCCCAACTACATTTGCTCTGTTACTAACACTGCAAATATACAACACATATATGATGTATGTATATTGCATGGAGTGTAAATGTATTTGGTATAAAATACTATTACTGCTGCCGCTACTACTCTCTAGTATTACTTTTCACTATAATGATAATAATGATGATGATAATAATAATGAGGACGATAATGATGATGCTGCTGATGGCAATATGTGTTGTGATATTGCGTTTATTTTTTTTCCGCTTTTATCAGTACAAATACAGATTGGTAAAGAGTAAACGCAATACATAGGCACTAGTGCATACAAGCTGCAGACACACACACACAAATGCATGCATACGGCAATCATGTACATCTTGGTTGAATTATGCGCAAATAAAATTATGAATTTAATCAAAGAAGAATTTTTATCGTTTACATTATTTATACATATGTACTTTTGTATCAACATTTTAATTTATGTATATATGTATATGTATCTGCGTAAACATATTATTTTCACTTTACACACACATTCGTTGAAATAATTTAATTTCTTTTGCATTTTTTTTTTTTTTTTTTTATATTATTTAATATTGAATTATTCTGCGATTCTAGAGAAAAAGGGTATAAAACAGAGATGTACATAGGAAAACTGAAAAAAAACAAGTATTGTCTGCCAAGCTCGATCATTAAATACTCTACCCCATTTTGCTTAATATAATTCTTCACTTAATTTCGTGAGAATCCATGAAAAATTATAAATATATTTATTACAGTCTGGTCCGAAATAGATCTACACATGATTTAAAGTTAATTTTTATGTCAAATTACTATTATGAACTAATTATCACCGCATGAAATATTAAAAATCAGTCTTGTTTGTTCCTTATATGGGGTGGGACCCAAAAAATTGACCTACATGGTGGAACTTTACTATGTCGAATTACTATTACGGGCATATTTTCATCATAAAATTTTAAAGATCAGACTTTTTTGCCATGTATATGTAATGAGTCCAAACTCGACCGACGTTTTTCAAATCTTGTACAGTTAACTTTTATGGCAAATTACCATTATCAATATTATTATTAAATTTAAAATATTAAGAAGCATTGTTTTTTTGTCATTTAAACATTTACTTTTCAAAAGAACCTTTTTAGTGGGTTGATCCAAAAAATAGACCTGCTTAACCTAAGTTTAGTCCAGTTAATTTTGATCTCATATTACTATTACGGACCAATTTTCATCATGAAATGTTAAAGATCGGTCTCTTTGTTTTTCATACAAAGGCTTACTTTTCAAGAAAACTCTTATATGTGGCGGGATCCAAAAATATAGATCTACATGACTCAAATTTAGTGCAGTTAACTTCTATGTCGAATTACTATTACGAGTCGATTTTCATCATGAAATATTAAAGATCAATGCTTTTTGTCATATAAACATTTACTTTTCAAGAGAACCCTTATATGCGACGGATTCCAAAGCATAGACCTATTTAATCCAAATTTAGTTCAATTAATATTTATGGCAACTTATTATTACGTACAGATCTTCATCGTGAAAGATCAGCCACTTTTGTCACATTAAGCCTTACGTTTCATGGAAACCATTATAAGGGATGATGTCCAAAGAATCGGCCTAAGTGATCCATAATTGGCCCATTTAATATTGATGTCAAATGAGATTCATTTTCATTGTAAAATTACAATTAGAAACTCATTTCTATTATAAAATATAACAAAAATTAAATTTTTTTCACCATATAAAGCTTTACTTCTCTTAAAAAAGGCTGTGTGAGAGGTGGTTCGAAAAATGGTCTCATCGGATTTAGGTTTTTCACATTTATCTTATATACCAAAATACTTGTTTCTACCGATTTTATTTATAGAAAAACTCTTTTCAAATGGGACGTTATATGGGTCCATCTTAAGACCTTTTTGGATATTACATGCATCCTCATTAACTGATAACAACCTGTACCCACGAGAGTGGAGTAGGGTATAAAAAAAAAAAAAAAAATACATTTTTAAAATAATCAAAATCAGCAAAACAGTAAAAAAATTGAAAAAAAATTTTTTCTCTTTTAAAATTATATTTATATTATATTCTATGTAGATTGTATTCAAAGTAATCGTGAACACGTTTTCAACTGACAGCGCACCGCGCATATATGACTAAATCAATTTAGCGACTCATACTGATGAGAAATGTATTGTATTCACTTCATTGACTTTCCAAAGTATTCTATGCAAACAATATATTTCTATGGAAACTTATGACACAAATCTATTCCTCATAATGGGTTTGAAAAAGAAAGTCTCATCATAAGCTTTTCGGGATTTTTTTTCTATACACATATATATGTGTATATATATATTATACATATGTATATGTGTTGTGTTATAAGATCGCCACAGTCTTCTTCTTTTTCTTTATTGCTTATTTGTTTTCACTCGACGAAGTTATCGTGTAGAATTTGCACAAAGCCTTTCATTCATTCATTTATATTAAGAGAAGAGCCGTTGCTTTGAAATTTTTAGCACAAAAAAAAATAGTCGAAATAAAATTCTCCTTTAACTTTTGGATTGCGAATGAAATTTTAACACCTTTTTTTTCTTCTTTTGAACATAATAAAGAAAAACCAAAGAAATAGTAAATGATTTCTCTTAATAAGTCCGGCTTTCAGTGACTACAGACGAAAAAAATTCTGCTTGCAAATATCAAAAAAAATTTGCTTTAGAAAAAAATAGGTCTTTTCGGGATTTTTTCATAATTATTTTAACTAATTTTGGCAAACTTGTCACCGTTGAGGGGCTAATTACGATATCATTGTGCACTAGTTCATATGGGTCCGTTTCCCTTTTTTTCTGGTTTTAAACGATAAAGTTAAAGGTTAGAAAAAGGCGCGCCAAGTTGACTGCTATCAAAAAAATAAAAAATAAAAAATTTCGAGAGAAAGGAGGAATCTAAAGTCAATTATTCTGTGAAAAATATATAAATTAAGTGATGGCATAATTGTCTCGTGCAAGTGACTGTAAATATGAATATGAAAAATACAGTTTGGCGAATAAATTATTTTATCTGTAAACTATTCCAGTTTCTTTCTATGAAAGGCAGAGTCCAACATTGAAGAACTTGTACTCGAAGTCAATAAGAGTGCCCTAACAACAGTTTTAACGACTAATCTAGGTTCTCTTAAAAACTACGAATACTTTTCGCTTAGGGCTTATGTATGGTAAGGAAATGTGTATGAAAGGAAGAGAGACAGTACAGAGCTGATGTTCCGTTTTAAGCGATCAGCCGGACTATTTTAAGTGTAGTGAACTTATATTTAACGAATCAATTAGATTATCTTTCAAAATTTCCGAATGATTTTAAATGAGAACTGCGAGAAAATAGAAAAATGGATGGAGGTTAGCTTGGGATCAAGGGCCGGTCTGTGGCATATACTCGATATTGCAGATAACAAACTAATGTTTCTGAGGAACAATGTTTTTTGTTTTACTTTTTAAAGTTTCGAATATTGTTCATCCGGTATGCGCATGCGTAAATGTTTCTTTCCAATAAATTATTTCCATTCACACGAAGTCTACATAGGTGTTATAAAGTTTACTTCATTTTACTTCGTAAAAAAAAGAGTAAGAAGTCATCTCGGGAACTTTATATGTCTGAATTTAGACAAATTTGTCCGTCTGTCCTTTTGTAGTTAACATACACGATATAAGCAAAAACTATAAAAGAAAAAAAAATCACCGATCATTTCTAAAAACATATTTGAATCAGCTGCGCACACATTTGCGGAAAACATTCAATAAAAGAAAAACACATTCAGGGAAATACGGAAGTAGTGGAAAATCGATTATTTTCCTTAGAAACTTCTGTGATTGATATTTGATAAAGATATGTATAAAAGCAACCAAAACCATGTGTGTGTGTGTATATATGTGTATGTAAATATCTTATTCTAGAAGTGAAGTCCAAAACTTAGCATTCATTTTTAATTTTACTTATTATCTCAGGTGGAAGGAAAAGCGAAAAGTTTCGCTTAAAGCCTTTATATTCTTCCCTTCAGGTTTTTTTCTCGCCTAAATAAAAATAAAGCAAAAAAAAAGAAAAAAAACAAATTTTCTTTTTTCAATTGAATTAAATTGGCGCATTAAACGCAATCAAATGTAGTACATAGTTCTTATTATTGTTGTCGTTGTTATTCTTTTTTGTTGTTGCTTCAAACAGTACCACACATTTTATTTGACATCAAATATACAAAAACACGTTCACCAGCTTGTGTGTGTGTGTCCAATTTTCAACTGTGATTGATGGAAACATATGGACAGTTGAACAGACAGACGGGCGGATATTTAGATTAGTAATCATAATAAGTACACACACACACACACACACACACACACATCACATACACTTACTTATATATACTTATATCTAAATTAACGTCGGACTCTCTTTTATTTTTTTTTATTTTTGTTTCTCTTTTGTTTATCTATTGTGACATTGTTTACGTCAGATCTGCTTGTTGTTATTGTTCTTCATTTGGTTTTTTGTTTTTTTTTTCTATTTAAATATGCAAACGAACAAATAAACGAACAAATAAATTGTTGCCAAACCCATATTTTGTTATATTTGTTGTTGCTGTTGTTGTTGTGTTTTAATTCAAGTCAATTACATCTCACTTGTTGTAAATGTCGAAAGTTTTGTAATGTAATTATCGTTATTGCTGCAGTATATGTGTCATAGCGTAAGCATAGCAAAGCATTTACATACGTCCTATTGGGCGGTAAAGTATTTAACCTTTGGCAAGCTATATAAACGCCTGTCAAATCAAAAAAAAATTCTATTTGATTATGATGAACTAATAGGTAGGCAGACGACAATTCGTCATGTGTTTTTTTTTACGCTCAAACTCTTTTAATAAAATTTATAGTTGACACCTTTGCCAAAACGTATTAGCTTCAAACAGAGGTTATATTAGTTTCGCTCTTTTTTGTGTTCTTATTATTTCTATTTCGATTTCAATTTCGATTTCATATATACATTGATTCAGACGCCTGATAATACTAATGCTTGTTAAATGTGATTAATTTTCAATGTTTATCGATTACAGAAGCTTTTGTACTTGTGCCAAAATATCTATCTCGCCCAACAATTTATTGTTTAATGTCATCGCTTATTTACGTTTAGTAAATTATGCAAATTACCCTGCGCTTCGTATCAACGTTATTATTATTCCATATAAGTATTATTTAAGAAAATAATTGAAAGGGAAAAATTTTGAAGGTAATAGACGGCTGATCATGCAGCTACTTCTCAGCATTTATGTATTGCGTATGGATGACATGTTATAGGGACTTGTACATAACGCCATCTGGCGTCTATAATATAACGGATGGTGTGTCTCTTCAATTCAAAGTTAGGCTTGTATTGATTCATCTAAGGAATCTAGTACATCGACCCTATAACTGATATATTACTTCAGGTGAATTCTTTCAATAGTTATATACTTTTGTACCCCACATCACTTGTTATATAGAAAATATATTAAGTTTTTGCGGATTTATAATAAATCCGTCTTTTAGTATAGCGATCAATTTACAATCATTTTCTCAATCGTTTTAAGCTTGTCTGTCCATCTGTCCGCGTGGCGGCCTGATGTCTGCTTATGCAGAAAATATTCAATCTACAAAACGCAACTTTTCATATATTTAGACGAAATTTGGTGTACTACTACTTTTAGTCTAAGAGCGACCACTATTGAAAATGGATTCGCTCAGAAAGTTTTTACGACCACTCTCCATATATATAATAAACTCATTCGAAAAATATCTTTCTACAAAAAAGAAAAATTGCGAAATCTTATATTGCTGAACAAACTCGTTAGAAACTAATATTTTCTGTCATATGAAGTAGATACGAAAAACTTGAATCAGAAAGGGAACGAGTCTATAAAAAGCAGGCTCTTATATGATAAAAAGTTCTACATTTTAATATTTTCTTATGCAAATGAGTCCCTAATAGTAATTTGATATACAAAGTAACTGCGTGAAATCTGAACCAGGTAGTTATAATTTTATGGACCCGATCCCATATAAGGGTTGTCATGAAAAGTAAAATTTTGCATGACAAGGAGGTTTAATTTTTAATATTTCATGATCAAAATTAGTCCTTAGTAGCAATTGCACTTAATCGCACCAGACATGGATCTATATTTTGAATCCTACCACACATAAAGGTTCTCATGTAAACTCTGTTGGATTCTATTTGAATCCTAAAGTTTCTCATAAAAAATAAGTCCTTGTATGGCAACAAAGCTTAATTTTTAGCACTTTTAACTAGAAATAATTGAAGAATTAAGTGATAATTGAGGGAAAAGAGTTGAAAGTACTAAATTTGAATCAGGTCAGTTCATCCTATAGGCCCTCCTCCCTACAAGCTCTCCCTTAAAACCTTGCCTTTACATGGGAACAAGGCATTATTTTTGGCATTTCATAAGGAAAGAAGGTAAATAAAAAATTGGTTTAGGTGAAGTGGTGTAGAGTATTTGATTTACGATCTTGTCCGACTATCATGTTTTTATTTGGATTTCAACTCGAAATCTAGAGCTTTTTTTTTTACTTGCACTGGTTTTCTTCAAAGCCATACGAGTAAGTATGTTTTTTAAGCGAATTCTATTCACCTTAGCGCGGGAAACTTAAACGGGGGAATTCATTTAATAATAACATAAGGGAAGCCATGAAATGTTCGGCTTAGACAGGTTTATTATAGAAGAACCAAAGGCTTGCATAATGCAGTAAGAGCGGTGAAGGCATATCACTAATTTAAAGGACGTTTTAAGCGGATGTGTAAAGGATCGTAATTGTTTCTTTTAACTTAATTAAACCTGAAGAGAGAATCATGAGAGTAAGTTTGGAGTTAACTTTTTGTTAGGAAAATTGTTTCTATACCCACCACAGAAGGAGAAGAAGGGTTTATTTCATTTTGTCATTTGGTGTGTAACTACCAAAAGGAAACTTCGGAGACCCCACCAAGTATATATATTCTTGATCATCATTAAATTTAGAATCGATTTAAGCATGGACGGACGGTCCGTCTGCCTGTGTAATATGGTAAACATTCTCCTGATCGCAAAAATGAAGCCAACGTCTTCAAATTTGGCAGAAACATTGGAATTTCTTTCTTTACCACTCCCTTCTATGGCAATTTGGTTTTTCACCTTTTTCTAAGATAAGTTTGGTAGGTATAAAATATTCGGCATTGCCGAATATAACTTTCTTAAGTTATTATCGTTACTTGTAACGGATCGACATACGTCCCAGAATTTTCCATTCCGTTCCACCGAATCAAAAATATGTACAGATTGAAATCGTAATGGAAATCGTATTATATATTCCCGATGAAGCGGCTCCCTTCTTATGCATGTGAGGTTTGCATACCCTATCATGTTACGCTTACATGCCATCTTATGTTTAAGTGGCAGCAGACCTGCCTTTCATATGTCTTTTCGAAATAGACTTAAATTACTTTTTGATTGGAAATATTCTAGACAACAAGTCTGCTTTATAGTCGTCTATAGAAATTTCTCCTCTTTCGCTTATTATTAATAAAAAAAATATAAACAAAAATGAATAAATTCCGAAATGAATTCTAAATTAATATAGAGTTTAACTCTAACTATAAATGCTTTCTTTCAAATTTACAAATAAATATTTAATTTTCTTTTTTTTAATAAACGATTTTATATCATTCCATTTATGTTTAAAATAATTTCATTTTCTAAACAATAAAATTCCATTTGAAGAATGAAAAACAAAAAAAAAAAATATCTCATGATTGTTAAATAATGCCTGACACCTCTAAACATGGCACTTGAAAAAAGACAAGCCTTTCGTTTAACGTTTTGTTTTTTGTGTTTGTTATCGATGTTGTTGTTTTGTGTTGTTATGTTTTGGTGTTTGTTTTTACTTTTAGAGAACAGGTGAGAAGGCACATTGCTTCTCTACATTGTCTGTTGAGATTCTCTATGTGAAAAAAAAGAAAAAAAAAAAATTAATCAATAATTGCTTTAACTGTGTAGAACATTATATTGCAGTCTGAAAGACAGATAGATAGATAGACAGACAGACAGACAGAACGACAGACAGACATGTGCCCTTTAAAATTACTCGAGTAGAGCTCCACACGGTTAACATCAATATGAAAAAAAAAATGGGGAATCATACGTACATTTAACAAAAATGATGATGATGTTGCTTTGCAACACACACACACACACACACATGCATACACGCAAAAACCTTTTCCTCCCACTCATATAAATAGATGTTGTGTACACTAATGGTTGCGATACGCAGGGAACACAATAGAACAAAAAGGAGAAAAAAGTAAAAATTGATAAAGCTGGCATTTTAAGTGCTTGCTACACTTTCAACAAAAAATCCTGCTTTGTTTTTCGCACAGTTCAAGTCAGGTGAAATAACACTTGCGAAGCGGCGGCAATACTTACGGCATAAAGAGGATAGACGCTGACGCGTTATGTGATGTGATATGCTATGATCATCATCAACATCATGACGATGATGGTTGATTGCGCTACCGAAGAGAAATAGATGGATAGGAAGAGCAAAAAAAAAAAAAAAAAAAAAAATAAAAAAAAAAAAACAAAAAAAAAATATGAAACAGTTAAAACAATTTGAAACTTAAAACTTGTTTCAAATTGTTTATGGATGATTGAATGATGGCACATATATGGGAGTACGAATGAAGCATTTGTACACATTTAAGGGAGAAATAAAAAAAAAATCGAAAAAAAAAGAAAAATATCATCATAGAGATACGAAGTGATTTTTGTAAAATAATTACAAAGGGAATGAAAATGATATATACAGAGAGAGAGAGAGAGAGAGAGAGAGAGAGAGAGAGAGAGAGAGCGGATAGTTATTAATGAAGCAGCGTTCAATGTTCAAAAGAATTAATAGAACATGATTTTTAAGTAATCAATTACGTGCAGAAAAGATTACTATTTGTTTTTGTTTTGTTTGTATTTTCTCTTCTTCTTCTTTTTTTCTGTAAACTTAATGAAATGAAAATTGATTTTTGTTACGTTTTAATCGAGCATCTATTACTTAGCCCTCATAGCATCAGCCCATTATCAACGTTATCATTTAAAAACATAACACACATAGCATTAAAGATCTGAGTACATATTTGTCTCTCTCTTATGCTGATACATAGTACAGTGTACAGTCGACCATTAAAGTTTTCATATATTCACGATTGAATAGTGTACGGCGGTAGCCAAATGTAATTTCCACTGAGGCAAAAAAAAAATGTTTTGGATTTTAGTCGATAAATCGAAAAACTATCAAAGTCTGCATAAAGCAACATTTTAAGACTACGATTATGAATTAGTTAAAGCGTTTTTGTATCCTTTTTCAAATGATATTAATTCCTATGTTAGTTTCTTTTATATTGATTTTCTCGAAAACTTTAAAGTTACCATAGAAAGTTAACTTCTCCTTTAATTCAATAAATTAACAGGTGATCTGGAAAGTTCGTAGGCTAACAAAGAAAAATTCTTTTTTTTGTGATAGAATTTGATTTTATAATTCAATATAGTTAGATACAACGATTATAGCGGTCATATAATTTTTCGATATAATTTTTATAGTACGATTTGTCTTTAGCCTCAAAATAGGTGTGCAGTGCACTCGGCTGACTGTCGATTGGACTCCGGTGTGAACTGATGGAGCCCCATGTTTCATTTATTGTCGCATATCGACGCAAAAATTCGGGTTTATAACGATTGAACAGCTCCAAACACTGCTTAGAATCATTAAATTCGTTGTTATTTTTGGTCGATTGTGAGCTCGCTTCGGCACCCATTTTGAACAGAGCTTTCGCATATCCAAATATTTATTCACGATGTGTCCAATACGTTCCTTTGATATCTTTAGGGTTTCCAATTATCTCAATCAACTTCACTTTGCGGGTATCCGAAATTATTTTGTGTATTTTTTTGATGTTTTCTTCGATAACAACCTCTTTGATGCGTCCACTGCGTGCATTGTCCTCGGTGCTTACTTCGCCTCATTTAAATTTAACAAACCACTTCTCTACGGTTGATTTTCCTGGTGCAATAATGTTTATCAAGCCAAGTTTTCGCTTCGATAGGATTTCTTTTCGAATTTTTCACATTTTTTTATTAACGCACGAAATTCCTTTTTATCCATTTTTTCAAACTAACAAAAGTTGCTTCACTAAAACTGCTATCACTCATATATTAATAGTGCAACAGCTGTCAAATTTATAGAAGTGTCTTTTGAAGGTTAGAACTAGCTAAACATCATATGGATTTAATACTAGTAGCGCCATCTATTCGTCAGCCAACGACCATTTCAGCCCACCTGTTAAGTTTGACAAGAAAGTAAAACATAAATTTACCCAACTATCTCGTGAATTCCCTACATTAAGCCCTGTATAGAATTTACGGCAGATTACATATATATTATCTACATTTTAAATCTAGTTTTTCCACAGTTTGGCAGCACTTTACAAATATTGAGTGAAGAAATTAGTTCGGACCATTTTTCTTTAGATAACTTTAGCGGTATGAATATAGACAGATATAGACTTCATACCGTAAGCCGAAACATTTATCGGTTGTAGCCTAATCGAAACATTAGTTTATTTATATCCTCATAGTTAAGTTATTCCCGATTGAAAATTCCACTCTATGAACCATGAGTTTCTCATCCTTTGCAAGAAATATGATTGATTCGCTGCCAAAATCGTTACGGGCGATAACCAATTGTTACGTTTCGATATCCAAAGTCTACATAAACATAATGTAGACTAAACGAATCGTTAAGATGGACGATAAAGCTGTGTATTCATGGCGGTCCTACTTGGTGAGGGAGGAGGAGGAGGAGGAGGAGGAGGTGGGGATTCAGACTGATGTGGTATGTTGTGGTTTGTTCCAATGGTATGAAATCAGCATTAGGGAGCACTATGAACAATAATGGATAAGATTGCGACGAAAAATTGGCTTAATATGTCAAAAGTCATGATATCAAAAGTTTTCAGTATGAAGAAATTCGGTACCATTTAGCTAAACTCTAGAACAGGAATTTCTGGTAGCATTAATCTGAAAGGTGCTACACTTTCCAATTGGTGTTAGTAAATATTACTTTTTCTGTTTAATTCCACTTCCAATTGATTACTTACTATGTAGTCCTTTTTTGCACGGCTTCAAAAGGCCCATTGTCCTTCCTTTAACGGAATTCAGACCTGGCCTAAAAGTGGGAGTAAGTAGTAGCTAGCAATGGATAAAATTTGATTAATCTGTTTATTCATTTTGTTCTGAAATAAATGCTTTTTCCAACCACAAAAAACCGAACCGAATCTAATGGTATTACAAAAAAAAAACTCATATATATATATATATAACAAAATTTTTTTTCTAAATAAGTACGATATTTGTACATATTTATATATATATACGTATATATAAAAAAATATTTTATCAAGGTCTATTATATAAGTTCAATTTTGAATCTACATATTTTACTAAAACAGTACGCCATCTGAGGTCAAACTGCATGCTAACGCCAAAATTGCACTTTAAAGAATTCATATTTTAATATGCTAGGACGGATAAAAAGTAAATTTTCCATTTATTTATTCTGAAATACATCCCATTTATGCAATTAGGTGATTTTCGAATGTAACCAGTCAGAAGTGATAGAAAACTATTTACAAAAACCGATACTTCCAAGCAAAATGATTAGAACATAGTCGCGCGGTTCTAGTAAGCGCAAAACAGACAACGACAGGCTGGTAATTGTGGCCAATCGCTCCCTTCATACTTTTTAAAGCCAGCCGATAGTTATAAACGTTTATTAAAGTATAAATAATCTCACCGGAAAATCACCTACTACAGGGAAAAAATATACTAAAAAAGTGAAAAGTTTTAACGTAAACGTTTAGTGATAATAATAGCAGTTATCGTTTTAATATATATCTTTAGGGCCGTTACTGACCAAACACTCATTAATATTTAATATATTTACCGGATTCCTTTTTTTTTTTTTTTTTTTTTTTTTTTTTTTTTTTTTTTTTTGATATCCACAAAAGAGTTTTCATTTGAATTACTTCATTAACATTCGAAAATACTTCTTCAACTCGCTTAAAGTATCGGCGGTGTACGCAAACTTTAGAGTGAGACTGTATATAGTCGTAAGTGCAGCTATTCCTGTGCTTTTTCAATTGTCGTAATTGAATTTCATTTTCATTTCTTTTTTTTTTATTGCTTTTCTTTCATAAGTATTATAGGGATTCAGAGTTGTTGCATATACGTTTATTGGATAGTAGTCGGTTCGCTTTTTCCTATAATTCTTTTTTTTTTGCATTTTTAGTAATACTGTTATCGTTGAACATGGTGCCCACTTTTGGCGTCAGTTGTCCAACATTATTGTCGGCAATGTTGTTGAGCTGTTTTTGTCGTTGTTTTCGTTGTTGTTTTTGTTATTCTTGTTCACCCTGTAATATTCTGTACGGAGTCTCAATCATAAAAACAGAATGAATTTAATTAAAAATGTAAAATTAATTGACATTTGTACTGCTGTTGTGTGTGTGTGTGTGCGTACGTATATCTGTTTATCATCATCTTTCATTGAAAGTATTAGCTAAGGGTATAAACATTTGTTTTATATACACATGTGTTGTATATATAAGTTTAAATAAAAATTAAAATCGTAAATGTATTTATTTATTTTTTTATTTTTATTTTCATTTTCATTATTTTTATTTTGTTTTTGTAGCTTAAAGAGATGTTAACCATAACTTTCCATAACTTCCCGGTTCTTTGTTTGTTCTTCTTTTGTTTTGTTTTTTTTTTTCTTTTTTCTTTGGAAAAATTTCCTTTCCACTTACAAACAGGAAGATATATATTAATGTCTTTATCCTGTAATTTATTCTAAGTGGCAAGGAGTGAATGAATTGAATGTAAACTACGATTATTCAATCCTTTAATTGATTTTCTTTATTACGACTATAACATGCATTAGAATGCAAAAAATGCAAATATTATTATTATTTTTACTGTAAAACTAAGATAAGCAATGAAATTCTGCAAATATCTGTATAAATACTTTCCAGAAAGCATGAAAGGATTTTTCGAACTGGTGTATTATTATTTCTAAGTGAGATATCGAACCGAATTTTTAATAAACATGCAAAGATTTATCGTTCGATATCGCGCGATGTAGCTTATATTGTTAATATTTTTACTATTTTTAAAACTAACATAAGAGCCGTGAAATCGTGCAAATATCTGCAATATAAATGTCTTCCAGAAAGCGTAGAACGATTAGTCGAACTTGTGTATTATTTCTAACTTGAAGATAGAACGATATCGCACGATGTAGTTTAGATTGAAAATATTTTTACTGTTCTTTGAAACTAAGATAAGTCATGTAATCGTGCAAACATCTGCTGTATAAATGCCTTCTGGAAGAATTAGAAGGATTCGTTGAACTGATGTATTATTTCCAAGTTAGAAATTGGACCGAATTTTTAATAAACATGCAGCAAAGCTTTATCATTCGGTATCGTAGTAAGTAGCTTATATTGAAAGTATTTTAACTATTCTGTAAAATTGAGAAGCCATGCCATCGTACAAATATCTGTGTAAATGTCTTCCAGAAAGCGTAGAACGATTCGTCGAACTGGTGTATAATTTCCTGATTAGACACCGGATCGAATTTTGCATAAAGAGGCAAAAGCCCATCGTTCGATATCCTACGATGTAACTTATATTTCATTTACATTACATTGAAAAAAAAAGTCGCGACGAAAGTTTTTCGTGAAACGAATTTCTTTCTCATACTGCATCGGAAACGATATTCCTTGATATTTGAGCATAAGCGTCAGAATGTAGAAGTGCGAACATGAAAATTCGAAATGTGAAATTGATCTTTGAAATGAGACTACAAGTAAAATGAACTTAGATCCGTATTGAATTTATTGGCTTTCAGGTACCTTAAGTTCGCAAAAAGTCAGATGGATAGTTGACATATGATATAAATATAAATATTTGTAGTGAAAAATAAAGCTTGAAGAGATAGACTCAGACCAAGAGAACTCTGTAGAGCTAAGATAAGCGATAAAATCGTGCATACATCTGAATAAATTCTTTCTAGAAAGTATAGGGGGACTCGCCGAACGGGTGTATTATATCTAGGTTAGATATCGAACCGAATTTTGATTAAACATATAAAGGTTCATTATACGATATCGCACGATGTGGCAAAGAGTCATCGTCCGATATAGCACGATGTGGCAAAGAGTCATCGTCCGATTTCGCACGATGCGGCAAAGCTCTATCGTACGACGTGGCAAAGCTCTGTCGTCCGAAATCGTACGACGTGGCATAGCTTCATCGCACGATATAGCAACGATTCATTATCCGATATCGCATGATGTAGCTTATATTTGATTTATATTACGTGATTTCCTCCAAAAAAAAATCAAAGTATTTATTGCCTTTTTATCTGTCGATATTTGCTGAATACTTGAAGGGAAGAAGAAGGAGAAGAATAGACTTTATTTAGAGGATTTGAAAAATACTCTGAATGTAATTTTCCTAGGTTTTAATGGACTACATGTCACAAGCCTTCCTTTAACAAAATGCTTGACAATTAATACATATTGTGTGTAGTAGGTTTTCAAATATTCTTCGCCTTAAATCGGGCTAATATGATTTTGTTACCTTTCACATATAGGGAAAAGCAGAAGGACAGAAGGAAACTGCCATAGGTTGCTTATAAATTTCTTTCTAAATTAACAAAGAATAAAATTCTGTCAAACCAACAAAATCCTGAAATTCAAATTAATTTTCAATTTTATAAAAATTATTATTCAAAGACCTTTAAAAAACTCTGGAAAGATTTCTTTTATTTGCCCTAAATAACTGGCCATTAGGCTGTCTAAGCCAATCCATGTTATTGTATTTGATTTTGAAAATGTTGGCAGAAGACTAAAAGAACGATACTTTCTTCCAGTGTGTTGTTGTTGCTTTTAAAACTTACCTTTCACGCAATAATAATAATCAAGGACTTTAAGAAATTCAAAGGAAATTCTCCTGAAAGTATGGTTAAGAGAGAATCATGATGGGATAAGTAAAGTCAAGTAAAGTCTTTCAAGATATACGGCAATAAAAACATTTATAAAAATTAAGAACTTTTCTTCGTCTGCTTCTGAAAAAGAAATGTGAAAGAAAACTTTTTCTCTGACAAAATGTAAAAGAATAGTAACAATAACAGCAACAACAACAGTTTTTATGTTTTATTTTAAATACGCACTCGCATGCAGCTAAGCTAAGTCACCGTACACTTCTCACTCCAGCTCGCTCTATCACTAACATTTCTACTTTCCAGTCAAACTACTTTAAGTTCATTCACCGTGCTACTTAAATGCGTTCAACAATACCAACAACGTTGAGGTATTTGTTTTTCTTTTCTTCATTTTTTTTTCTGTTTTTTTTTTTGTTTATTTTTTTTTTTTTTCTTCTGAACAGTAAGAACACTACAACAGAATCTCTGCAGCAGTTTTGGTGACTGACTCTGACTGTAGTAGAAATTCTAAAGCGTTCTACTTATTATTCCTATTGTCGCGTTGGCTTGTTTGTTGTTCTCAATAAAAGTATACTCAGAATGATTTTTTATGTTGAAAAAAAAAAAATTTCCAACAACAACTTTTATTTCGTTAACATTGACGGTCGTCGTTGTTTACGATAATAGTGTACACGCCGGCACTATATTTGGGTACGACATGACCTATCTTATGTTTACAGTTGATTTTCTTGTTAGTTGTTGTTGTTAATTTTTTTTTTTTTTTAAATACCTTGATCGTATGCCTGCCTTCCTTCCCATCTCTTTAGTGTTTAAAAAAAAAAAAAAAATTACTCTTAAAGCCTGCTTCTCTTTATGGTCTTTTTCTTCTTTATGTTCACGGAGAGTAGGCGAACGTTTAGTGATCACGTTTGTTTGATTACTGTAAACAATTTCGTTACTATTATTATTGTTGCGGTCGATGTTGTTGTTTTCGTTGTTCTGGTTGCTCGTGTTGTTGTTGTTCCTCTTGCTGTTGTTGTTGTTGCTCTTGTTGTTGCTTTTGTTGTTGTTGTTGTTGCTCTTGTTGTTTAGCTTTTGCTATGTTTGTTATCATCACAGAATTTTATGCTTATTTTTACGCTGTTTACTTCGAATATCTCTCTGATTTGTATTTATGTGTTGCTGCTTCTACAGGTAAAATGTAATGCGTAATAACATGTTTTGTGCGTACGCTTTCATTTGGTGGCTAATGGCTACATCATGTAACACCTTCCGTACTTGGTAGTAGTAGTAGTTCAGTAATGGTGATGGTGGTGGTGGTAACATTGCCATTGAGAAAACTATCATCATAAAATATACAAAATCTTGTTTTGCTTTTATTACCCACCAGCACCAGGATAACTGCTGTTTATAACAACGTTTTGTAACTTTTTACATTTAAAACGTAGAGATGGAAATGCAAGCGCAACACGTTCATTTAATTTTCGCAAAACTCCACTTTACTTATAGCAGCTTCTTAGAATCTAAGAAAACTCATAAGTTATTGGAAAGCATCGTTCTAAACAGAAAGCAAATATAGTTTTTAAAATGTCTTGAAATACGTAAAGCTCTTAAGAAGTCAAGTATAAATTTATATTAGACGATCAGATGCTGGGTTAATTGTATATTGGAAGTTGGTTCCAAATTTCTTAAATTCTTTTCCTTTTTTTTTCTTTTTTATATGAAATTAAACGTTTCCCCGAAAAAATTCTACAGAAAATTTCTCGTTTAAAGCAAATGCTCATCGTTGACCATTAGGGCAATATTAAAATTCCATATTGATTCGATCTAGCCATTTGGTGAGGTTATCCATGAAAGGCCCCAATTTTGCTTTGCATCGTAGAAAGGGAAAATCTGCTTAGTTTCATCGGGACCTACCGGCCAGAAGCTATGGATAAGGAGGAAGGAGCGATATGTGGTGAATACACCGTTAAGTGATAACACATAAGCAATTTAGAGCTGATAACGTTTCCTAAACGGGGTAACATTTCCGGAGCGTACAGTGCCGAATATGGTCATGTTGAAAACCCATTTTGCTGTTTCTTTTTACATCTTTTCTCTCGGTCTGATCTAAACGATCCAGTTCGTTCTTATTAATTGTTATATGATACGATTTCATTCATAGCTTTACGCAGCTCATAATGTACTACACCCAGCTGATAGTGGGAAAGCATAAGGTCGATGTCTTAAGACTGAATTTGATATTGATGCCTTAAAGCCTGCCCCCCTAGCTTGAGCAATGTATTTTTCCTCTTCGTTTTACGATAAAATGTTTATTACTGACCACTTTTTGAGATCTAATAGCATTTTCTCTAGAATGAAAGAAATATAAAAATCGTTTCTTCCAAATGAATCGTTTTTTCGCAACCGTGTTCACTCGCGTTCGAAACTCACAAATATTACGTGCGGCGGACTTGTAGCGCTTTGCTACTCTGCTGTGATCTTAACAGACATAGTGTATTAGATACGGCTTCTTACGAAAATCCTTAAAAAAACATAAAGAACATTAAGCGGTGGGTGCTTAACGAAATTTGAAGAGCGGCTTAATAACAAGTTCTTTAGTCTAGTAGTCGGCCGGTGTGTGTTAGGAGTAGGTGGTGCATTCGCCTCTCCTCTTAAGGAAAACTTATAATCTTTTATTTTTCTTAGAGAGTAGATTACAACAGTAAAAAAGAATAATGCTTAATTTTACACGCATTTTCTACGAATGCAAGAGGGAAACCGCATTTTAAGAGGCAAAGAGTTCAACTTTCCCATAAATAATATTTTCACAATTATAATTTATGATGAATTTTGGCACACTCTAGGAGGTGGCTGTAGTTAAACAATATGCATTCACTCAGTCAGTCAGTCGGTTTTGTACAGTGAGTAATGCATTTCAGTTAATTTAACTACTCAAGCTGATGCGCAGAAGCACACGTAAAATCCTCTTAATTTTGTACCTAAGACATGCTTCATAGTTAGAAATAAAAAAATTGATTTAAGTTAGCTGTCGATCATTTACAAATTTTAACTATGCTTGCAGACTTTGGTTACTTTTCGTAAAAGTCTTTCGGAATTTAATCAAAGCATTATATAAACTTTAGTAGCTGGCAGAGCAAAGACTAGCGCGGTCTATTATATCCCATGATAAATAATTTTTTTCGATGAAGTTTCATATAAAGAGTTTAATATCTCCTTTCCGCATAGATAGATACCTCTTGGATGAATCTGTGTAGATACCTATTGGATGAATCTGTATAGATACCTCTTGGATGAATCTAGAGTCCAGAGCACTTAATTGTAGCCAACAAACTATAAAATATTTCTAGCGCCAAACGGTATGCTATGCTTTAGTTGTAGCATATATCCATACATCATCCAGTCTATTAGAAGATACAAATTTTTCGGTAAGATTTTTTAAATGAAATTAGAAGTATCAACATATTCGGTTTAAACCGAATGTAATTTGTTAACTTCGTTTTTTTTTTTTTTTTTTTTTTTCTTAAATAATTCGTTCTCGTGCTGCTTTTCATGGATTTAGTATAATTGTGTACATATATCTGCATTTGTTGTTTGCTAGCGACTGTTCATGTTTTCTCCATTAATGTGTTGCAATGTTGTTAATGAATCTGTTATAGGAAATTATTGCCAAGTTCTTCTACATTTTGCAATTATTGTTGTTATGCCGTACCAGAAGGAGAAACCTAAGTAGTTTTAAGTTAGCTTAGGGAGTTTATTTGTATGGAGTCTATGTGATGTCTCTTGCTCCTCTTGGCTTTTTGCGTTGCCCTTGTGCAGAGGGAGAGAGAACGAAAGAAAAGGGCTTTTATATTTCAGTAGCACGCTTAAAATTTAATTAAATTTAAGATTATAATAAGAGAAATTCTTTAAAAAGTTAAAATCTCTCTCTATTCACTTTTCAAACATAGATTCTCTGTAGAGAATTTATTTTAATTTTCATATTAGATGAATGAATGAATGAATGAATGCTTAATGTGTTGTGTTTTATATAAAGTAAGATAACTAAAGCAAAGACTTTTACAAATTCATTGAAATTATTTTTTACTTTTTTTTTATATTAAGTTTCTTCAAANAAAAAAAAATATTTATCTATAAAAATCTACGGTTTTAATATGTAATTTTCAACGCAATAAAAGTTTTAACGAAGCGAACGTTTTTCTGCCTTCTCTTCTGTCTCTACCATGTTCCGTTATAATCTAACCATTATTTTAAGATTTTATAAATAATCTTTATATGTCGGTCCAATTATAGTTTGCCATTCGAAAAACAAACTTTACCATCATTTTCTCTATTGCCACGATCACTACTAAACTTTGATGGCCAAACAGCAGCACAAACACATACACATGCACATACAGTCATTAAATGAGTGTTGCACAAATTATAGAGCATAAGCAAAAGCAATTATCCATCCATCCAGCACATAAAAGATATAGAAAATATGCGACTTATAATAATAATTTGTAACATGTGTGCCAGAGTCCGAATGACGGTAAGAGATGCCAAATGTGTAAGTAAGAAAAAATTGAAAATTTTTTTTTTTATGAAACGATCTTATGGGATCTTATAAAGTTGTATATATCCTCGTACAATAAAGTATTGATTAAAGACTAATTATGAGTGACTGAGCAAACAGAGTTATCCCTGCTTCGGTGGTTGATTCTCTAAGCTTTTTTCAGTAGGCGCGAGCAATTATAAGTATTAAGATAAAGAAGGTTTTTAAACGTTAAATGCTTGACGAGTAAAGGACTGAGTGATAGATAATAGAATTAGATAAAATTTCCCAACAGGTTTCGCCGGCATTAGAGTTTAGTTAATTTCATCTTTTAGGTTTCTTCACAATCATTCAATCTATGATTTTTTATATATTTTTTCTGCGTTAATCAAAAAACAATTTATGTGTACATTTCATAAAAGTATTTATTTAATCCTTAAGATTTATTTCAGTTATCTCGAAGAAACCTTTTTTATACATATCGAAAACACTTTGGTTTTAAAGACTTCTGCTTGGCTGTTGTATAGAATTCAGCCTTCGATTTCGGGTTTATTTGATTTTAGTTTGTTTCTTCGTTTTGGAAAAATATAAAAAATCGTATAAAGCCAGTAGCATGACCGCGGAACAAGTTTTTTTTGCTAAAGTTTGTGTCGGAAGAAATTTGTACTAATTACTTGTCGCATGTTACCAAGAATCGTTCCATATAATATGAATAGAGCTCTTCGGTGATTTCCCTCTTTTGTCGTCTCTGCGCCTCTCCTCTCTATTCCCCCCTCCCTTTCCACTCTCTTTCTCCTCCTCTTCTTCTCTTCCTTGCCCTCGCCCGTACCCGCTGCTTGTCTCTCTTTCCCTCTTTTTCTCTTTCTTCCCCGCTGCTTCTCTCTTTTTCTCTCTTTCTCTCTTCTTCTTTCTCTCTTCCCCTCCTTTCCCTCTTTTTCTCTCTCTCTCTCTTCCCAGCTCCTCCCACTCTTATTCTCTTCCTTCCTCCTTCCTTCTCTCCGACCCTTCCTCCCTCCCTCATTTCCTCTCTCTCGTCCACTATATTCCCGTCGCACCCTCTCTCTTCTCTCGTTCCCTATCTTTCTCCCTCTCCACCCATTCTCCGTCTCTTCCCCTCTCCACTTTCTCTCTTTCCCTCTCCACACTCTCCTCCCCTCTCCAGACTCTCTTCCCCTCTCCAGACTCTCTCTTTCCCTCTCCACTCTCTTTCTCTCTCTTTCCCTCTCCACTCTCTCTCTCTTCCCCTCTCCACTCTCTCTCTCTTCCCCTCTCCACTCTCTCTCTCTCTTCCACTCTCGTCTCTCTCTCCCCCTCTCCCCCTCTCATCTCTCTCCCCCCCTCTCATCTCTCTCTCCCCCTCTCATCTCTATCTCCCCTTCTCATCTCTCTCTCTCCCCGTCTCCTCACTCCCTCTCCTGTCTCCCTCCCCTCTCTTCTCTCTCTCCTCTCTCTCCTCTCTCTCTATTCCCCTTTCCTTCTCTTTCTCTCTCACTCCTCTAATCATATTCTGTAAAACACACTTTCCTTGGTTTTTTTTGCATTTGCTAAAACACTAGACGTTCTGTTGTCTTTGCAATTTTTTAAATTTATTTTTGGAAACTAATACCATTCCTTTTAACAATTTCTGTACCTCACTGCACTTAATCCCGTTTTTAATACAAAATTTGAACTCAAACTCTTATATAATCTTTGATGATGAGTTCGGAAGCTAAGCGCTGGCATTATCTGTAAACGCTTGAATATTGAACGTTCTTATCAAATTTTTAATTTTGTCATTTACCTGCACTGCAGGCAATGAATTGTTTATGCACCTTGACTATTTCTACCATTGTTGAAATTCTTGAAAGCGGATCACATCTTGATATAAAAATAATCAATTGCCATTAACTTACGGATATACGTCTCATGATTTGCTTCGCTGTTCCAATTTTTATGATAAAGAAAGTTTTCATACCAATCGGACGAACGAACTAAGTGGCAAGCTTTCTTTTTTTTTATTATTATTATTATTTCATTAAAGAAAATATTCCAAAATTATTTATCTCTTCGGATTAAATTTCTTTTGCTGCTTTGGCATAGAGTTCAACATGAAAATGTAATAAGGCTAAGCGTGTTTGATGTTTAAGTTTCCTATCTGTAGTTTTTTACAATTGAAACTTTCAGTTGTAGGAAGATTTAGAATTTCTAAATTAATTTTATTTACTTTGTGCCTAAATTATTTTGTTAACAAAAGGAAACTGTACCAAATTGCAGCTGGGAGATGATAATCATTCTGTAAAATAAAAGCTAAGAAGTTGAGATAAAATCTAGTTAGAATAATTCTAGAAATAAGTAGTACACAACGCTTCCGAATTCTTGACCATCAGAGTCAACAAAGGAATCGTGGTGAGTATAAACAATTCAAGGAGCTTCTCTAAGTATTACTTTAATAAAAAAAAAATATGAATGAAGATTGAGAAAACTTGCTTCTAAAGATCGGTGCAAATCAAATATCATTTTGATGATCTTCAGAGAGAAAAATGATGAAATATTAACGATGATGACTTCGCAAAAAGAAAAAACCGACTGATAGCAAGTTTTTCCTTGGAATGCTTTCTTTTATTCCTTTTTGAAAGACAGAAATCGCGAAACGATCAGCAAAAGGAAGAGCCAAACGCGTGGCACTAATAAGAAACAATAGACGACCAGAATGAAAGATCGTCTGGAATTGAAAAATGAGAACAACACGTGTAGAAAAATTTGCCTCTCATCTTAAGGGTTAAGCATTAAAACGGGGGAGATTAACAATTTGCATGTAAATGAAAACAAATTAGATACTAGCAGGCAAATTTAATTATACAAGACAGCTTGTTGTGTGTAGTAAGTAAGATTTAACACACTTGGTGTTAACAGAGAAAGTTTTTTCTTTATAAAAGAAAGCAAAAAAATTACTATTGTAACCATTCGTACAAGATCTATCTCTGTAGTGCATGATGGAAATAATAGTTTGTCTATCAACTCTAATTTACGAAAGAAAATAGAAACATTTGAAAAACAATTTCAACAATTCCGAATGAGAAGCGACGTATGCATACAACACCGGTGATAATGAAAATGGACTAAATCAAAAGTTGAAAAAAAAAATAAATTAAAATAAATAAAAATAAAACAAAATAAATTAATGTTAAATTAATCAAAATAAAATAAAATAAAATAAATTAAATTAAAATAAAACTAATAAAAATAAAACAAATAAAAATAAAATAAATGAATTAAAATAAATAAAAATAAAATAAATAAAAATAATATCTATAAAAATAAAATAAATAAAAATAAAATAAAAATAAAATAAATAAAAATAAAATGTATAAAAATAAAATAAATAAAAATAAAACATATAAAAATAAAATAAGTAAAAATAAAATAAATAAATTAAAATAAATAAAAATAAAATAAACAGCGAATTGAAAATATTTCTATGAATTCTTTGGAATTCAGTTTAAATTCGAATTATTCGACAAATCAGAAACGTACGAACGATTTATGATAATAATAATGATCGGGGCACGTAAGCGTATTTAAAGAGCAACAACAATCCGATTATCTTTAGAAATTATTTGATATTTTGCTGGAAATTGCTCAACAAATAATATTCTTCAACGAGTTCATTTACTTTTTAGTTTTGCTTCTTTTTTTTTGTTTTTTTTTCTCTATAAATTCTAATCACATAAATTGGTGGAAATCTAACGGTTTACGTTAAAAACTGGTTTATGTAAGTTCATGATCTTTCTCTGTATAGAATCCTCAGCACAATTCTTTACTTCTTCATTGCTTTCTCATATCATTGTTGTTATTGTTGTTGTTGGTGTTGCTGGGGTTTTGTGTAAATTTCAAGTCAAGCCTTAGCAAATATTGCTTTTTTTTCTTTTTTTTTTTTTTTAAGTAATACATGATGATGTGGAAGACATTGATGATAATGATGTTAGAAAAAAAAAAAAAAAAAACTGAAACTTATTTTACTGCGGTGGCTCCATTGTATTTGCTGTTAAAACTTTTTTTTTTCCCTACTCTTCACTATTATATATATATATATATATATATATACATAGTACTTGTTGGTTTTGTTGTTATTCTAAACATAACTGGCTAATGCTATAAAATCATGTTTCGGTTCTATTGTCTAAATCGTGATTATTATATGGAAGCAGTAGAATAAAATATAAGCGAAATGTTAGATTTATACAATACGCGAGCAATGTTGAAGGTGTCTGTTTGTATGCGTGTGTATATACCTGCCCAGACTGTAACTTAATATAAAAGTATAATTTTTTATGGGGAAACTGAAAGAAAAAAAAAGCAGTCAGTCATTTACCTTTTAAGAAGAGGAAATTTAGTTAAAGTTAACTTGAAAGTTATAGATGGAGTTATACGAGCACACAAAAGAAGTTCAAAAAAAAAAAAAAAAAAAGAAAAGAAAAAAAAAATGGAAAAGAAAGAAAAGAATGATATGAAGGCATAAAAAAATATTATTTCACTGTTTTCGAACTCTTAATTCGATGTTGTACAAGTTCTATCCAGGCAAATAGCGAAATAAAACTCTCGGTCCTCTAGAGTAAAAACATCATTTATTCTTAAGTTTATTTTAAACTTTAATTTAATTTTTATTATTTAGAGGAAAACATTTTTATTTTTAGGGTAAACTAAATGTTTTGAAAAATTAATATTGAAATGTTATGAAATATTTGACTCCTCGATACAGGGTGAAGTTCGTACATTTAGTCTTTTGATTTTTCTCTTCAAAAAAAAAAAAAAAAAAAAAAAAAAAAAAAAAAAAAAAAAAATTATATATAAGGCTAAATTAAATATAAATTATCTTCATGTAAGTGGAGACAAGTCACTATAAATTAATTAGAAAATCAATTCCTTTTCTTATTGCCTTAAGAGATAGAAGCTCTGGTAAATTTTCTTTTCTTTTTAGCGACTTGAAAGATACTTCAGGCCTTTTAGAGTTATGTGAAAGAAAAATCATAACCAGAAAAGAATTTTTTTGTGGAAGTTTAAAGCTTTTCTTCAAGCACTTTTCCACTTCCTTGCCAGATGATTTTCATTTTTTGCTGATGCATTAAAAGATACCTTTAGGAAAGATTTAAAAGTGTTTCCAAGCAAAGCTACGTTATAACTTCATTGAGATTACTATTAAGTAGGTATGAGGCTGAGAGGGGTTTGTAGATTGAAGTTCTTGCGAATCGCACAATTTTTTCGACTTTTTCTCTGTCGTTGTTTTTTTAGACCTAAGTCGTAAAAGAGTCGATTCTGTTTTCGATATGCGCTGCTGCAAACCAGGCACTTTTAAGCTAGTACCCTTTGAAGAGACACAGCATAAGTAAGAATATTTGAATGTCGGGAGGATATTTTTATTGTCCTGGGATTGCAAACTATTGAAAAAAAATATGAAAAAAATTATTGTAATAGAAAACAGTGCCTAAAAAATATTCTAAAAGTGGAAGACTGTTGTTCTTCAAACATGATTTTTCCCAAACTCTCTGTCATTTAACTCCTAAAATTTTTATTCTTTTCACTTAAATTTTTTAGAGTATATCCTAGAGAAACATGTCGTATGTTTTAATTAGTTATTTCACATGTTTTTTTATTAATAAAAAAAAAGTGTTTTTTTTTCTTCGAAAATTGAACTTGTTTACATTTAAATAGTCTCGCCAATTGCACAAACGTCAATATCTCTAAAAATTCCTGCATATTTCTCTAGCTATAAGTATGTAGATTATAAGGATTTTTTTTTCTTTTTTTAAGATTTGGATTTTCGCAAATTGAATTCTAAACCGCAGATCTCTTCCCTTAAACTGTACATATCTCGCAAGAATGGCTCGGCTGTTGAAATTTTTTTATTTTCCAAAAATAACTGTTTTTTGTTTATATCTGAATATATGAAATTTCTTGACTATTATTTAACAGGCTTTTCTTCCATCCAAAAAAAAAGAAAAAATAGCCTAAAAGGGTTCTTTTTTAGACTGCTACAGAGGTTTTCTTACTTAACGAACCTTTGTCATCTTCTAGAATATGGCGAGAAAAGTTCTTTCATATCAAGATATTTTTTCTCGAAATTTCCATCTCTTCTCTAAGCGCTCCGAAAATACTGCCTATCTTAAATGAATTCCTGTCGGGAAATTGCAACCCAACGTCTTACCCAATGATTTCTAACTTTTCCAGGGTCGAACCTTGACCAAACGTTTAATTATTCCCTTTAAGAATTTTGTTAGAGAAAACATTTTATGGGGATATTTTGTATTTTAAAATTAGCTGAAGAAAGATTTTGATTTTTATTCATTTTATATCTAAATATGTTTTTTTACTTTACTAAAACTGAAATATTTTTTTACTTTTCTTTGCAGGTAAGCGTGTTCAATTTCAAAAACGTATTACTATTAGATACATTCTAAAATAAAAGGAGTAATCAAGATAAGTAAGAAAATTTTCAAGTTCTCGTTATACTTTTCAAATTACATCCATCACCGAAGGAGATACATTTTTCTCCAATATTTACTTATAATGATTTTGAATGGATTGTAAATTAATGAGAAATGCTCTATGTGCATAAGAAAATTTTATTCGTCGTTTTGTCCGTCCGTGCACCTATCTGTAGCTGTAACGCGCTGAAAGCAAAAGTTTGGCTTCTGCAATCTTAGTTTATATAAACACAAAGTAAAAAAACAATTTCCTACAGTAAAGAAATAGACTTTGTATGCTTAATAGTGCATCCATAATAGACAATAAGTTGCTCCCGTAAAAGTTATTGATTTTTTAAAGCCATTTAAAAAGTCAGTGTAATATTAGTTTCATTTGACCGAATGGGCACACAAATCCTTATTAAAACAAGAAAGAAAGCACCGAATCATTTATACCTAACACCTTTATCTTCAAGAATTTGTCAAAAAAAATTAAATATCAATACTCTATATATATATATATATACTCTATACTCTATATATATATATATATATATATAGAGTATATATATATATATATATTAGACGTGGCAGATTTTTTCCAGTCTTATGGGGAATGCCGTGGAAATTTGTACTGTGTAGTTTGTGAATAGCGAACAAAATACGCCGAAAACAGAGATGCTATTAACTTATCATTATACCATAGGCGTGTCCATTGACCGATTGGCCGATTTTCTCTATTAAGGTATGTGCTATAATTAGCTCTCTATGGTTCTGCCAAATTTCATCCACAAATTTTAATTGTTGCGAAGGGGAAAATAGTTGCTGAAGATATTCCATAAATAAAAAAACAGAGATGGACAAATGGACGGACGTACACGCCTAGGTGGATTCCGAATTTAATACTAATTAAAAGATTATAGACTTTATTAGGGTCTCTGTAGCTGCTTTCTTGATATAACAGACTCTTTTACAAAACAATTTAACTCCAAAATTCTAATTTATCGACTAGGTGCATTTAGACCCTTTGCATTTTTATACTAATACGAGGAGGATAGCTAGATCGATAAGTGTGGAGATTTTTATAGATCTCTCTGCTGCGGTTTATAACTACTAAGGAAAAAATCCAACCTTTTCTTCTCTTAAAAGCAAAAGTTTTCTCAGCTTACGGTTTACTATGGGGGTGTTATTTGACCGATTTGGATCACTTGCAATACCAAACAACCTGCTGCCAAATTTGAAGCCTATTTTTTTTATTTTTGGCGGGCAAGAGATTGTTTACCTTAGATATTACATAGAGGGACGGACGGACATGCTTAAATCTAATTTAAATTTGATGCTGGGGTCTCCAAAGTCAAAGATGAGGAGTAGAATAACAATAAAAAGAAGACAATGGCGCTTTTTTCCAAAGGGAAAGTTACAGGATCTGCTCATCACATCCTGTGCGAATGCTAGGCGATTTACAAAATCAGATTCCAAGTACTTGGCGAACATTTCATAACGCCAGGCAACGGAGTGTTTTGCTCTAAATCGAAAAAAATGACGGGATTCAAAAGAATCCCAAAACCTTAGGGATCTAAAGATAAGTTCGAGTACGCAATAGACCTTTTAAATCACGCGATACGGATTGTCCACAATAGTACCATAAAATACAATGATCCTTAAGTGTTTAGTATATGTGATATTGTGATATATTTTAACTTAATAGTTGTTACATATTATCGTAATGGTTTTCATTTTTATGTTTATGATTAAATCTCTGTCGTCTATCCTTTTTGCTCTTCCTTTCATATTGTGTACAAGATTTCATATATTGGCTGGCTATAGCTTTATTTATTGGTTGTCCTTGCTCCTGTTGCGAAATGATTCTTTTTTATTTCTTTTTACCGTTAGTTACAGTAATTTGTGCACAATCATAAAACTTGTTACCCCACATGCAACAACATGCAACAACATGCAACAGCGGTAGCAACAATATTTTTTTATTTTTTATTTTTTCAAACTGATTAAATATTAATTAATTTACGGCTACTGTTGTAACGAATTGCAAAGTAATTAACTTGTGTTAAAGTTATTAATGCCGCTAATAGAAAATAAATTGAAAAAATACAAGAAGTTGAGAGCGAATTTCAGATGCTCTTGGAGTTTAGTGTACCATAGACTGGTATGAAGGGGGGAGATACAACAAAACTTTAAATTTATTGAAATTGTTACAAATTAATGACAATACGATGCAAGTTTATTACGATTATGATTAATAATTATAAATTTAAATTATATTACTTTTTTTTAAATTTTATATTGAGGTTAGGTTAGAAAAAACTTTGAGGTTATGGCTAAATTGAACGAATATTTTCAATATTTCATCTCATTTTAATTTATATTCCATGATTATGAACTACAATTAAATTTTTATTTTTTATTTTTGGAGTATTATATAAAAAAAAAATAAATAATTGAGGTTAGTTTACAAAAATTTTGAGGTTATGGCGAAATTGATCGAATGTTTTCAATATTTCATCACATTTTAAATTACGTTCCGTAATTATAAATTAAATTTTTTTTATTTTTTGAATATTACATAACAAAAAAAAAAAATATATAGTTGAGGTTAGGTTAGAAAAATTTTGAGGTTAAGGCGAAATTGATGGAATATTTACAATATTTCATTTCATATTAATTTACGTTCCCTGATTATAAATTAAAATTATTTTTTTTTTTATTTTTAGAGTATAACGTAAAAAAAAAAAAATTAATTGAGGTTAGATTAGAATAATTTTGAGGTTATGGCGAAATTTATGGAATATGTTCAATATTTCATCTCATTTTAATTTACGTTCCCTGATTACAAATTAAAATTAAATTTTTATTTTTTATTTTTGGAGTATTACATAAAAAAAATAATTGAGGTTTGGTTAGAAAAATTTTTAGGTTATGGCAAAATTTATCGAATATTTTAAATATTTCGTCTCATTTTAATTTACGTTCCCTGATTATAGATTAAGATTAAATTTTTGTCCCTTAAATATTACATAACAAAAAAAAAAAAAAAATTCAGGTTAGGTTGGTTGAAAAACGTTGATCGGCTGGTCTTGCGACTTTTATTGCTTTTTTTTCCTTAAATAAAACAGAAGTATATATATTGGAGTCCATTAATGTTTCCTGTTTTTATTTGCAATGCCTCCTTCGCTTCGTAAAGACTAGAAATCCCCTGATTGATATTATAATTAACTGGAACGCAAACTTAGCTGCTTTTATTTTAATGCCAATTGATATTTCTTTGGAAAAAAAAAACAAAAAAACCAATCCGAATAGGATCAAGAGTCCGCACCTTTCATTGTTTATTTGTGTCCAAATAAAAAAGAAAACAAAAAGTAAATCAGTAAGCTGGTCTTGCGTTACTTTTCTGTTTAGAAGAAAAACAAGCAGCTTTCTTTCGCACGATAAGCTTCTTATTTCAAACCCGTAAGTCTACGTATGTATCCGTTTCGATAAACGAGGACCAACAGACAGAAATGGTTTTTGCACAATCTTTATATGATAATGATATTAATGCAACATCTAATAAACTGAAGTGTTTTTTTTTTATCATCGGGTCTTGCTGTGTAGGAAATGTAAAATACTTTATACAACTTAGTATGCCATAGTACTCGCTAAAGACTCTTCCTTTGCTTTACATTGAATATAACAAAAAAAAATATATATATATAAAAAAAAATATATATAAAAAAAAAATTTTTTTTTAAAATATTAAAAAAAAAAATAAATAAAAAAACAATTTTCTTTATAATTACATTGGCTAACTCTGAACCGAATTACTAAGCATAACTAAGGCATAAGTAAGTGTGTGTTGGTCTGTCTATTTATTTACGTTAGAGTACGTACATACGCATCATTTACCCAACAAAACTCTCTACCAGAAGTAAAACAGCCGAGAGGCATAAAACATTAAATAAACCAAAGCACTGAAGCATTAACAAGAAATGACTACGTATAACACTCCAATAACAAAGCGAATGCTTACAGCGTTAGACTGACGTTTTAGTTGTGTGTGCTGCTGCCGGTTGTGACGACGATAATGGAAATACGCGGCAAAGAGGGAGTATTCCGATGTATATATATATATATGCATGTATGTATGTATGGTATGTAGGTATGTGGTATAAATAATACTAGAGTCATACCAACCTGTTAACTGTATGTACTGTATATATACTCTGTAATAAGTGAAGATAAACATTTAACTTTAGATATATAAACAAACAAATCTAACTTAAACGACGAAATTGTACAAGAAAGAAAAAAGAAAAATAAGTAACAACATATATCGCGGAAGAGAGAGAGAGTCTAGGAAAATTCTATGATTTTTATAGAGATTGAAAAGAGAAACAGATAGAGAGAGAGTCAAAAGTAAGCAAAGATTTTTTTCACTAAGCAAGCATGCTCTTTGAAAAGACACAGAAACGAAAAAGAGTTGAAGGTGAAAAGAGAAAGTATGAAAAGAGAATTTATAATTAACAAGAGAAAATCTATGCAATGTTGTAAGCAACAGTTTTTTTGTATTTTTTGTTTGTTTTTTTTTTATTATTATTTTCCTTCTTTTCTATCAGGCGGCAAATTTTTAAAGTAAGAAAAGAAGCAGCAGCACCAATGTAAGGAAAAACGAACTTGAGTTGTTATTGCGCGAGGGTACATTAAGGCTAACATACCAACAACAACAACTCTAATACAAAAGAGATATCATTTTCTTTCTCTTAATATTATTTTATATAAAAATTTTAAGAGAATTTCTCTCTGTTTCATATATTAAATTCAGATAAAATTATAAATATATCTCTGTATTAGTAGTAGTTATACGAGGAGAAACGCAAGTTGAATATATGTTTTTACGGTTTTTTTCTGTGTTCTTCTGTTACGTACTGAATAGAAACGCATTTGTCGGTCGGTTTTGTCTTCATCGTCAGTTCGCGATGGAACTTTGAACATTGTGGTTCATAAAACTTATATTTATCTTCAAAAAGAAAGAATAAAACAACAACAACAACAACAAAAACAAATAACGGTTCGTTTAATTGTTTAAAAAGCAAAAATTATCAAAGCAAAAAAAAAAAAAGGTTAACAAAATTTTATGCTGAATATTATACAAAAGAAGGGAAAAAAAGCATTAAATTAGAAAAATATCTTTAAAAAAAAAATGTTCTTAGTGTGTATTTAATAAAAATTAAATTCTACTTATTGTGCAAAAATATTCTAAAAAAAAAATAAATATAAAATAAAATAAATAAAAAATTTATTAAAATTTTTATTTTATATCTGGATTAAGGAAAATATTAGTGCCTCCACAACAAACTACTAAAATATAATTTTAAAAGAAAAGTTTCTTCTTAATAATTATCTTTTGAAGTTAAACAAAAACAAACAAAAAAACAAAACAAAAGGAGAGTTATAAAGCGCCTAAAAGTCCACTTGTTGTTGGAAACATTTGGAAAACAGAAAAATAAAAAACAAAAAAATTGTAACGACCAATGACACCACCATAGAAAGAATTTAGTGATGATAGTTTCTGCTGCTGTTTAATCTTTAAAAGTCGGAAAACATATATATATATATATATATATACATATATATATATCATGCAATGGATTAACTAAGTAATCCTGGTTAATCAGTTCCTCTGAATCATTCTTTGGAATTTAAAAATATATTTTATGCATTAAAACCTATACAATAACCGCACTTCGGAAATAACTTTAATTCCAACACACTACTCGGACCGTCATTAAACGTAATAAACAAACCACACAGTTTAAAAAAAAAAAAAAAAAACCAAACAAGTAAAGAATATATATACAATTCCATAAACAACAACAAAAAAGCATAACAAAAAAAAACAGTGATTACACGCGGGTCCGTACAAGTCTTCATAAATATTTTTAAAGCGGATGTGTTGATAAAATAAAAAAAAAAAGGAAAAAAATTCTTTTTTTTTTTTTGTTTGTTTTAAATACGAAAAAAAACCTTTGATAAAAAAAAACAAATTTCTTTTGTCACAAAGTGAAACTAAAATCTTTTACAAGAATTACTACTACTACTACTAAAAGTACCACTATTACTGCACAAACACATAAATAAACACACGCAACTTGGATTTATCTTTGAATATAATAAGTCGCAGCAATAACAATAACAACAATAGCGACAATAACTTCAGCAACAACATCCATAACATTGACGAAAACAACGGCAATATGGTGGTTTTAGAAACGGCCACCGCCCTATTGGGTGGCCCCTATGCTCAAGGGGCACCCGCTTTAAAAATGGTACAAAAACGTTACATTGGCTTACATCAATGGTTGGGACCACTACGAACCAAAGAACTTAAGGAACATATTGTAAGTAAATGTGGACTTTTCTTTAACTATTTGACGGGTTTTTTTAAAAAAAAATTAATATTACAATAAAACTAAGGTGAACTGCCTGCTGCTGGGGGGTCTGGGGGGGATTTCTTCTTCCTTTTAATTTCAATTTGAAATTCACGATTTTGTTATTTTTAGTTAAGTGATTGATGGATATTTTGTGTTTGTTTTCGTTGGCTAAGTGTGGGAGGAAATTGTCTACAAAAATTTTTCGTTTTATATTTATCCCGCTATTGTGTGTTGTGTGTCTGCCTTATAACGCCTTAAGTTGTGAAATTTTTGTAAACATTTCTGGATTAGTTTTGTTTTTCTAATAGGATTTATGTTATTAGAAGAAATTTTTCCTTTTTTTTCTTATTTATTTTTTTTTTTTATATTTAACGGATGCCACAAGAACCTGCTTCTTCTCTTTATTTATATGAGAATCTAATCAAAATTTATTATTTAAATAAACTTTTTTTTTTTGACAATTTCAAGTTTTTTTTTATGTTTTGTTTTTATAAATTGAAATTAGTTTAGAAAATAAAACACAGTTCCTTATATAGACAATAAAATTTATTATTATTTTTATAATTAATAAGAGCAGAGACACCACCCCCACACCTTTCAAGATTTATCCTGCAAAACTTGATTGATAGAAAAAAAAAAGACTTCATTTGAAATTTCACGACGGACGTTAAGGTTTCAATATCTCTATGATCGAAGTAAGCTAAAGGAGCTAAAATTTTTAATATTGTTCTGTGACAAAATCTTCTCAGCGTACATTTATAAGAAAGCGGAGGAAACATTGTATCGCTTCCAAATTCCTCCGTTAGGTTCATGCCATCCTTGGGGGATGCTTGCTGACGCATTATTCAAATCATACACAGCCGACGCTTTTATTAAGGCTTGACAAACAGGATATCTTTGTTAAGAAAGGATTATTGCTTATTAAGGGTTTTAGAAAAATTACATTTAAAAGTCTTATCTACTACGCTTTGCTATTTTTAACCAGAGAATGAAATTTTTCAATTTTCTAACAAAATTTAATTTATAAATTGAAGTCTATTTTTTGATTGTCTGTAGTGTGGTCTAAGCCATCGACTGTCAATTCAGAGAATTTTGTAAATTTTTTTACACGTTATTTACAAAAAAAAAATTCGCATTCAAAAATTTCGAGGGAGACATAATTTTTAATCATCCTTCGGTTCTTCGCACCATGAATTGAATCTAGATGTGTTCCGAATGAATGCCGGAGCTTGCAATCATTCTGAAAGGACTACTAGAGCTTTTTTATTCATTTCATATATTTCTTTTTCATTTCATTCATTTCAACCTTACGTTCGTACTACATATTTTATGGGTTATGTGTTCATTATCAGAATTATTATTGCTAGGTATTTAATTTTTTGTCCCACAAGATTACACTCATAACTTACTTAATGCTACGACTTTAAAATCTTCGCAAAATGGCAAAAAGGTTACGCGCTACAATGTCTCGATCAATCTTCCTTATCCCTTAACCTTGATTTTTTGCCTTTTGGCCTAACTTTGCTCTTATATGTTATATGAAATATGATACTTCAGGTCCACAAATTAAGTTCTTTTCTGCCAGTCCATCAAAAATGTTATCATTTGAACGTCTCAACCTTGCTAGAAACTTATTCCTTTCCATAAATGAAAAACGTTGAGACTTTTCATATTCTTCAAATTTCTTGAAAGTAAATTAAAAACGATTTTCTACGCTACGTTGCATTTACAAACTAATATAATAAGTCCGTAGGATCACTAATTTTTTTTGCTTTTCTTTTCGCAAATTTACCATTGTTATGGTGGACTTGCCTTGGTGTTGTATGCTGCTATATACCATTATATATTGCTATATAAAGTTATATACCGTAATAAACTGTTATATATGGCAATATACTGCAATATACTGCTATATACTGTTTTATAGTGATTGGCTTCAAAACCTAATTAACTATTATAGCATACGCATCCCAAAATGCGGATGACATAACCTTGCCAGCCGACTTTTGTGTTTTCGGTCAGTTTGGACGGCTTTCATATTCATTGCTGTTCACCCGTCTGACTGCCATTATGTCTATTAGACTTTAGTGATGAATCCATGTTTCATTCATTGCCACATATCGCATTAAAAAATTAGTTTTATTGCGTTTAAACAGCTCAAACGATAATCTGAATCGTCAATACTTTGAGTTGTTCTTAGTTAAACGCGGTACCCAGTTGAAAGAGAGTTTCCTTAAGAAGAAACTTTCATACATAATAGTAAATACACTCTCTTCTGGTATCATTAAGGTGTCAGATATCTGACACAATTTCACTTTTTGTCCTTCAAAAATGATTTGGTGCATTTTTTTCATGCCTTCTGGAACAGCTGTTGAATTCGGGCGATCAGAGCGGCCAATACGACTTGATCCCACTTAAAGTCAGCAAATCACCCGCAAACAGTTGTTTTCGGTGGAGAAGGGTTGCCATAGCACTTCTCAAGCCAGTTGTTAGGTACGAATAGTAATTGTTCCTATTAAAAAGTAATGGTTTATCAAGGCGCGAAATTCGGATTGCGTTAAAAATTACAAAAGTGGAGCAACCCCTTTTCCCTCTCTCTCTCTCTCTCTCTCTCTCTCCATTTATTTCTGACCATTATCGTATGACACATTTTGTCTGTACCATCTAAAAAGTAT
Source organism: Glossina brevipalpis (assembly GCA_000671755.1). Classification (NCBI taxonomy): domain Eukaryota; kingdom Metazoa; phylum Arthropoda; class Insecta; order Diptera; family Glossinidae; genus Glossina; species Glossina brevipalpis. The sequence continues at coordinate 206,420 of KK351122.1, read as the reverse complement.
AGGGAGTCGTCAATAGTCTCGGTACTTATAAGGCATCCTACGAACTTGTTGAATAATGTTTTATATCGGTGTTTTACTTTATTGTGTTTAAAGACAACCATAGTAGGAACAAATCGTTTGTTGTGGTATATGTTTCTCATTACTTCATAATACATTACGTTCTAAAATTTGTCCTCTAAAGTAACTGAGCGAATTATAGTTCAGTTTTTTGTGAATAATTCAGGCTTCAATGTGAAAGCAAAACTTACAAAGCCGTAAACGTGTTCCAGAAGTTAAAACTGTAGGCAATAAAATGGTTGAAGTTTTTCCTTTAAGTCCTCAGTGGAGACCACCACCTATAGGTCTATAAACGTAATAACGAGCAGAAAAATTTGAGGATTGAATCTTAATATCATCCTGGCATTTAAGTGTTACGTTTCTTATGATCAAACATCTTGCCACTACATTCCAGGCGTACTTGAAATATAAAAAGCCGATGTGATATTCGTGCTTTTTACTCATTAAGCAATACTTTGGCGCCTTTTGGTCTTTTTTTTACCATATAGTGAGAAAAAAGTATCAACTGATTTATCCGTATTAATCAGAAAACCGCAGCAAATAAATATGCGAAGAATGACTGAAAGATCGTGGGTCAACCCGATAAGTTTCAAATTTTATTGATACTTATATGGCGATAAATCGGTGAACAAATTTCCATACTACTACTTCCCCGTTCGACCCAATTCCTTGCTAATTATTAAGGAGGAAATCCTAGGTTGAAAAAAACGGGGGATATTTTACTCTTAAACATAGACTCACCAACGCGCTGCGTAATTTGGAAAATTATCGTGCGAATTTTATATGTAAGATGTTTACAAAATTCTTTTGCTATAACTTATTCGTACGGTTGAAGAAAGATTTTCGTGAGTCGAATCAAACTAGCTGTGGTACAATCTTTGCTTGCTCGCCTGTTTGGCTCAACTGATTAATGATGTTTAGCTTCTTCATCTTGGTTTCGTCCTTATCGCGCTTATTCGCACGATTGAAAAGAGATTCAACTCGAATCGAATTAACTGGCGCAGCCTATGCTTGCTCGCCTATTTGGCTCGATAGATTTATAGTGTCTAACTTTACCTTCGGGTTCGTCAAAGAACTGATTGAGTTGACAGCCATTTACTTTGTAATCATGAATTTCATGATTACTTCTTGCCTTGTCTTTCTTAAAAACCAATGAACTTTAAATGAATATGATATCGCCGTCGAAAAAACTTACCGTGAAAAGGTAGTGTCTCTTAATAAACGAATTATTTTGTCATAATCGCTAAAGTACTAGAAAATAAGTACAAATCCTTAAATAGCTTATATGCAAGAAGTACATTAAAAATACAGAAAAAAGCATACATTATTCATCATTATTCATCATTCAGAGCAATTAATTTTTTGAATTTTATTTTCATTACAAAGAAGCCGCCAAAAAACAATCAAAATTACGCGTCCCGCATTAGCTTTTGTCCACACATCTCTCTCTGCCTTGCAGCACAGACTTGATAAAATATACGTCAGATTTCAAGAATAATAAAAATTATTGTTTTTTTTCCGCTCTATACTACGTACCCCCTTCCGTCTTTTCTTGTCTAGCGCATGTTTTGCATGTTAATCTTTTATAGATCTTTGGCATATGAGCAACGCTTAAAATAATTTAAAAATTTTATTAATAATTTATAGACATTTTTTTAACCTTTAAACAATTTCTGCATTTAATATTATAGCCGATGATGATGATGATGAGCGTTTATATACAAATGTGCACATATATATATATATAATATATATATATATATATATATATATATATATATATATATATTATACATATGCATGCATACGTCTGCCTATGTATGGTATGTATATTCTAATAATTGTACTTAAACATTATAATCTAAGAAATCTGGCATTTGCTGCAAATACTTAACCATTCAAATAGCAATTAAAGAGAATCATTCTTGCTACCCACAAATGCGCGTAAAAGCATTCACAAATGGCATGCACACGCACACAGTGATATGTAAACAAACATACACACTCACACATATGTTAAATATTTAATCAGACTCCCAGAGATAAATATGTGCGAAATATTTTCAAATTTCTTTCCTAAAATAGGTTTAAAGTTAAATATATTTCACAAGTAGTACGTGAGCGTTCTTATACTATGTATTCTAACTATTTATATGAGGTTCTATATATATACACACACACACACACATATATATATATATATATATATTTCTTTGTATATGGATAGGAAAGGCAGAGAGATAGAGAGAGAGAAACTGACAGACAGACAGACGGATTGAGACGGGCTGACAGAGAGAGATAGAGAGAGAGTGAGCGAGAGAGAGAGAGAGAGAGAGAGAGAGTAGACGAGGGAGAGAGAGTGAGCGATAGAGAGAGAGAGAGAGAGCTAGAGAGAGAGAGAGTGAGCGAGAGAGAGAGCGACCGAGAGAGACAGTGAGCGCGGGGGAGAGAGAGAGTGAAAGAGAGAGAGAGAGAGAGTGAGCGAGTGAGAGAGAGAGTGAGCGAGACAGAGAGTGAGCGAGAGAGAGAGAGAGTGAGCGAGAGAGAGTGAGCGACACAGAGAGTGAGCGAGAGAGAGAGAGTGAGCGAGAAAGAGTAAGAGAGATAGACACAGACACAGATTGAATACGTGCCGAATAAGTGTAAACTACTTGTTCTATTTTGTATATGAAATATGATCATCCAGGCGTGTATAGTCGTCTCCAACCATATCATGAAGAAGATGAAACGTATTTGTGATGTTTTCTGTTGCGCATATACGTGTAACAAGTGTCATGCACTTTACAAACATACAAACATGTATATATATAAAATACATGTATATATGTATATATACATATATAATATATATGTAGTTTGAATTTGTAGACGTAAGTTACGTGTTTGCATTAAATACTAGATTCCAACACTTGGAAATTTTCCTTTTTCTTCGTTCATTTTGATACATTCATTCATTCACTCATTCATACTCTGAGGCGATGGAAATGACAGAACAGCAACGAAATGAATTAAAAATGTATGAAAGAAATGAAAAATCGAAAATAAGTAAAAACGAATCTTAGATACCTTTTTTTTTCTCATCTCATCTCAAATTATATATAATATTTTGCTTTGTGCGTCCGGGTCGATGAACCGTATAGAAGCGAATTTTGAGTATTTTCTACCTTAAATAATATTTTAATAATTTCGGACGGGTCATCAGTTCAACCGAATGAAAATGATCAAATAAGTAGAAAAAATATATTTGAAAAACGCTTCGCATATCAGATCCTGTAAGGAGATACTTCTACTCGTTTTATTGTCTTTTTTAACTTAAGTTAGCTTAACATAAACTTTTAACTTTAATGCTGCCTGCTATTAAGATTTTCATTATTTATTTTATTTACTTATTACATTATTTATATTTATTTTATTTACTTCATATATATATATATATATATATATATATATATATATATATATATGTAAATAAATCTACAGTATATGATTAAAGACAACAAGTACCTTAGACCATATGCGCCTTCGTTTTGGTATTTTTAACATCTCTACCGTACTAACGTTTGAAGCCACGTATGCTGACTTGTAAGTCGCACTTCTTAACAACTCACCTAAGGTTGCGAGGATTTCATTTTATATATATATATATATATATATTTAAATCTTCCTTATATATAGTTAGTCAAACTTTTGCGTACCCATTAGGGTGACTATTATCAAATTGATATATGTTCAAACAACGGTGGACGGGGTAAAGTATATAGATTCTTAATGATAAAATTAAGCTCAAAGTGGATTCAATTTGCACGTTACTGTTTATTTAGCTACCTGTCCATCCATGCGTCTGGTCTAAAATAAATTTTTATACGAAAAATTAAATTAATCTCAATATTGTCGTTGAGTTTCGTTAACTTCAGATAAATGTATTAATAGGACCTTGAGCGATCTTTGGCGTTCCCCATTCTCCATTTGCTTAAACTATATCCACAAGATTGTAGATTTTTTGGTTTAGAACTCTTTAACTTGGATCTTAATATTTAGTGGTCCTCTAATAATTATCAATCAGGTTTGTAGAAATAAACAGGAAGATTTATATTAGGGGAAAAGCTTTTAAAGATGGACTATGCAGTTACAAAACTGCCTTTTTATATTTTTCTTCTGGCAAAAGTCCGTATCAGTAGATCGTGAAAGCGCTAGATTTTATTTACAAACTCAATGATTTTTATAATTATCTAAAGGAATCCTATGTCTTCAACAATTGTTTGCTTCGAATATCATTATTCGAATCTCAACCATACAATTACTAATTAAAACTTACAGCATATAACTACAACGTATAACTAACTTATCCTAAGCAAAATGCTCTGAGAAACCTTGCGAGCATCGTAAACGCCGTGCTGCCGTTCTGCTATACCTGTTAATCCCTCTCTGCCGGATTTCCCAACGTAGTTTCTTTAATTTCATTATCTGGTAGATTTCGCAGGAATTCCTGCGCCTTGAATGAGCCTTTTTATGACCACGGCATATGCGACCGTATGAGAAGGGATTCTTTCTGTAATAGATTTCGACAAGTTTGTTGCAGACATATTTCATCATTCTTACTTTTAGTTTATGCTCGAAATATATAATATATAATAACTATAAGACAAATATATTTAACTGAGAATCCATACTATAATATCCTGAAACTATTTAACTAAAATTGTTCGTCTTGTAGAGAAATGATTTTGTTTACGAAAATTGAGTTAGAAAATTATAATTTGTTATTTAGAGTGATGTTCAAGGTGGACATATTACGTACCTGTAAAGTGTATCATAACCCCAAGCAGATAAAAAAGTTAGGCTTACATATTTATCGCAATTATCTTAACCGTATCAGATCATAAAAAAGATCCTTGTAAGCAGAAAACTATTAACTGCAACTCTTAGTATAAGCTGTTCTTAAGGAAAATCGGAACTATTTTAACAAAAATAAAGCAAAAACAGCATAGGTGTAATCAGCTCATCAAAGTGAACGTTACAAACAATATATTGTTATTTACGATCCTTCGGAGAACTCTTCTAAAGATTGATATCTACCGGGGTACTATTATTGATAAACTGCGCAAAGGAATAAGCGAAAGCGCTTCAATGGTCGGCAATGTTAGCCACAAAGAAAATCTTTTACTTACAACTCTTAATAGATTTCTAAGAATTGCTACAAACAATCTTTTGAGTCGATTAGCTCAAATTGGCTAATTGATGCCACCATAATAAGGACTATGCTTTAAGATTTTGTTTATATTATCTGCAGTCACTGGCCTTAAAATGAATGCTTTTTAAATTTTTAAACTTTACATGTAGGAATTATATCTAATGAAGAATTTGCTACAAATAGCATACAAAATAGCATGAATAACATTTTTTCTTTTTATTATCTACAATCACTCGCCTGAAAGGTGACTATTTTCTTAATTTTTAATCTTTACGTGTAGAAATTAGTTCTTTTGAAGAATTTGCTACAAATAGCATAGAAAATAGCATGACGAAAATTTAAAATTTTTTTATATTATTTGCAATCACTCGTCTTAAAGCGAATACTTTCTTAGTTTTTGAACTTCACGTAGCAATTATATCTAATGAAGAATTTGCTACAAATAGCATAGAAATAGCATGAAGAAAATGCTATTTTCTTAATTTCTAAACTACTTGAAGCAATTATCTCTTATGAAGAATTTGCTACAAACAGCATACAAGTAGCATAAAGAAAATGCTACAAATAGGATCTTCTTTTTTTGCTTTAAACTTACGAACAACTTTCCAAAGTAAAACCGAAGACAGTCCTAATAGATTTAGATTCTATGTGCATGCAATGAAGAGCTTAGTTAACTTTCTCTCTTATGGCTGATATGATGAATATTCAAAGAAAAATTTCCTAGAAAACTTGTATATGTAAGCAATCGCGTGTATGTTTACATTGCGCCGCATGGGGACATGCGAGAAACTTTAATTTTGTTTTACTGTTTTTTTTTCTGCTGTTGTTGCAAGCTTTGCTTTTCCGCATTTCAAGGATGGATACTTTACGTTATTACTATAATATATCTCATGTATTGTGTGTTATTATGTGTGCTCATATCATGGCCTGCTATAGTTTATGATTAATTTATGCGTTAAGAAACATTTCTTTGCTTGTTGCGCTGTTATTGTTGCTATTGCTATGATGTTAACATTTCATATTTCTAACGTTCAAGGTTTTAATTATTAAGTGAAAATAGTTGTTGTGAGCAGCAGTTATCTTCTTTACATCCCTCCCTCCCTCCCTCCTTCTCTCCCATATCTCCTTGTTCTTATTTGTTTCTTTTCTTCTTAATGATAGATTTTATGCTCTATAAGCTTAAGGGCCTAAATCGCCGTCATTTTCTCTTAAAGTTTTTTTTTTTTTATATATTTTTGTTGTAGAAATTATTTAATAAAAATTATGACTTTCTTCGTTGTTTTAGTTATTGTATTTTTCTTCTTTTTTTTTTTTTGTTTTTTTCGTTTGTCTTTTTCAGATCATTCAACTCTTATGTTATTTTTTACAGATTGAAGTGGTTTTTATTTTAGTTTTCTTCTCGTGTACTTCACTTTGTCTAATTTCTTCCTGTTTTTATTTTTTTCATCCTTTTACCAAAGGAAGGAATATAAATTTTATCAAAGTTTATGTAATATTCACATAAAATCTTCTCAAACGTTCTATATATCGCAACCCTGTAGCCGTCCATCTGTCACTTTATGTTTTGTCTAACTACAGCATGATGATATAGAGTGACAAAGAAAGTTGAAACTTGATTTTAAAAGCAAATACACAAAATTGGTCCTTATGTATCCACAATGGAAGACCCTTCCTTCCGCCCCCGCCCCCCTTCACACTACCTTTAATAGCAAGAAAAAAAAGTTCAATCAATTTTAGGATAATTAAGAAAAAACAAAAACAATTAACAGTCTTTCCGTTGCATGCATGCATGAAAAGAGCATTGACACGCCCCTAATTAACGTATATAACATGAATTTTGATTAGAAATACACCTGAGTTTGTTTCGATAAGCATTCAAGATACGTCTTTAAGGTTTTTATCCCATCAATGTTTCTTTCTTGTTGTTGTTGCTCTTGTTGTTGTTGTCTTTTTTTTCTTTAATTCAAGTTTGATGGTCTTTCAGTTACACTAATTTATTCCCACAGTTTTTCCTGCAGCAGCAACAGCAACAGCAGCAGCAGCAGTCGCTTTCATTGCTATTGTTGCTGACATCTTAACCAAGTTTATTGAACGTGTACGTGTTAAGTGTTCAACATTTAAAACATGCTTTTCACTATCTTGTCTTGTCTGTGCATATTCAACTTCATTACAAAACTCATGAGCTTGATGAGCAGCAGCAGCAACATCATCATTAGGATTTTTATGTATAGACTACGTCCCTACCACTACCATCAGCACCAGCCAGTACTAGCACCATCATCAACACTACTATTATCATCATCGTCGCCGTAATGAATGTATACATTATTTAGTTGCTGTTTTAAAACAATGAATGCTTTCTCTCTGTCTCTTTCTATTTTGTTTTGTGTAGTAAACAAAATTTTGTTTTTTTTCTCTTTTTTTTGTTGTTTTGGCGAAAATTGGTGCAAGCTTTTAAAATTCATTCGTTTGGAAAGATATGAAAAAAAAAAAGATGAAAAAAAAAATATGGAAAAAATATGATGCGCTCTAGAACACCATAAAAAAAAAAAACACACACACACACACAGAGACATATACATATGCAAAAAGCGACTTATCTTGGATGGAAATAAACTCCTGTGAAAACGTCAGCGAGAAATGTTTGTTAATTTTTTAGAAGATTAAATTAAATGAAGTACGTTATTTAGATTGTAGTGTTTGTTTGTGTTAGCATCACAGACCGTATTTAGGGCTAATTCGTAGAGTTCGTTTTATATACTACATCCACGTAGAATAAATAAGCTGTTAGACATGAGTGCTAAGATTAGTTGCTTTCTCTCATATGGCCAACAGTTCATGCATAGACTGTGTCGTCTAACTTTTATAAAATTATTTCAAGATATTTTCCAAGTTTTCGTTTTATTACACGAAAAATCTTTGATATGAATTTTTATTAATGGGGAAGGAGGAAATTTAATATTCTTTCTTTCTTATATAACAATCCTTGATTTGGTTAAGAATGATTTTTTTTTTATTTTCAAATTTAGAGTTAAATTTTTTTCGTGGAAAAATTAGTTTTAACCTCACTTGTTTAGAACGAACTCTATTGGTCGGTCAATTGATCAGTTAGTCAATCGGTCTATTGGTCTACTTGTCAACGCGTCTAGTATTGGTCAATTGATCTATACGTCTATACCTCTATTGGTCAATTGGTGTATTGGTGTATTGGTCTACTGGTCTGTAGGTCTACTGGTTTATTGGTCAATTGGTCCATTGGCCTATTGGCCTATTGGTTAATTGGTCAAATGGTCTATTAGTCAAGTGGTCTTTGATCAACTTGTATGTTGGTCAACTGGTTTATTGGTTAATTGGTCTTCTGGTGTATTGGTGAGCTGGTCTTTGGTCGACTGGTCAACTGGTCTATTGGCCTACTGGTCAACTGGTCATTAGTCTATTGGTCAACTGGTCTATTGGCCAACTGGTCTATTGGTTAATTGGTCATTGGTCAATTGGTCTGTAGGTCTACTAGTCAATTGGTCTATTGGTCTATTGGTTAATTTGTCTATAGGTCTACTGGTCAATTGGTCTATTGGTTAATTGGTCATTGGTCAACTGGTCTATTGGTTAATTGGTCATTGGTCAATTGGTCTGTAGGTCTACNTGGTCAATTGGTCTATTGGTTAATTGGTCATTGGTCAACTGGTCTATTGGTTAATTGGTCATTGGTCAATTGGTCTGTAGGTCTACTAGTCAACTGGTCTATTGGTCTATTGGTTAATTAGTTAATTTGTCTATAGGTCTACTGGTCTATTGGTCAATTGGTCTATTGGTTAATTGGTCATTAGTCAATTGGTCAACTGGTCAGGTGGTCTATTGGTCAACTGGTCTATTGGTTAATTGGTCATTGGTCAATTGGTCTGTAGGTCTACTAGTCAATTGGTCTATTGGTTAATTGGTTAATTTGTCTATAGGTCTACTGGTCATATGGTCAACTGGTCTATTGCTTAATTGGGCATTGATCTGTAGGTCTGCTGGTCAATTAGTCTGTTGGTCGATTGGCCTCTTGGCCTATTGGTCTCTTGGCCTATTGATCTATTGGTTGATTGGTTGATTGGTTAATTGGTCGATTGGTCTATAGGTCTACTAGTCAATTGGTCTATTGGTCTACTGCTCGATTGGTCTGTTGGTCTATCGGACAATTGGTCAATTTTGTCTTTTACTTATCAAAATATAAACGATATTTCCTATCTTACCTTATTGCAGAGCACAGTAACATATAATTCTCTCTGAAAGGATGTTTGAAACGATCGATCTCTGTTGGTGCGTTGATTGGGACGTCGCCATACGAAAGCTGTGCGTTTAAAATTTATGATAGTTCATTAATCAAATTGTCCAATTATTTTGTATCGTTCGAGATCAAAATGGATTGAATACTAACCATCGATATTTTTCTTCTTTTCCTTATAATACAGCAACTTGAGGACCCACTGCTGAGAAGACTTTTTTGTGATTTGATACTTACAAACTGTGATTTACTAGTTACAAACTCTTCTATACAAGAAATACAAAAAAAAAGCCTCAAACTTATCTGTTCACAAAAGTCGTCGTCGTCGTCGTCGTCGTCGTTTATTATAAAACTTTTTCTGGTTAAAGCACTTGTTGTCATTCAACCTATATTTACCTCCTATTCTGCTTCATTCTTGCAATCTGATACTCGCGTGATGACATTTAAAATCATTAAAGCATCGAAAAAGACTTGCTTTTCGTATGAAGAATACATTTATTCTTCTTCACATCGCATTTTTTCAAAAGTCATTCACTACCTTGGATGTTTTCAATTCGCCAAAATGCGATGATTAATCAAAAATTTCAAATTTTGTTTTAACTCATTATTTGCACAAAACCAAGGTTACACTTGTCACCATTTACTTAATTAGCAGAATAGAAGAAAAAAAAAAAGAAAAAAAGCAACGAAGACTTTAAATTTTATGAAAATTTGCCATAAATAATTTTTTCTTTTCCCCCGAAAGTGGAGATAAATGTTTGATAATTGAAATATCATCTATCCGATGATTCATTTCAAAGTAGACGCAAATGGATATTGTTATTCGTTTTACGCCTGCATTCTTCGATAGATGCAAAGCATGCGACGATGATGATGGTACCTTTGGCATTACGCCATAGTCCAGTTAAATGCATGCGACAGTGAGTTTATGTTTCAAGTGGAGTGTTTTTAAGTGTGATGAGCTTATTTAACAATTTCCTTTAATTTCTGTATACAATTTCCGTAAACTACTTTCTTTAAATAAGAAACATTTCGAAAGGGAAGAGTTAGAGTTTAAGTTTTCTTTGATAAAGGTGCTGAGATATGGAATGTATTCCCTCCATCGGAGCCAATTTGTTAGCAAAGCATATATTATTTGTATAACTACTGGCTTGCTCAGTCTTATGATGACCTATCAGGAAGAGAAGTCTTCTAAAATAGAAGCACAATTCGCGAAGTTTTCCTTTTACAATTGGTCGCCCAAAATTGATAGCTGGTCCGAAAAACATAACAAAAAAGTTCATAAAATAGTTCTGCAGTAAAGTGAAGTTACGTAAAATAGCTGACCCCTTAAAAATATCAGAAGGTAGTGTGTTTACAATTCTACAGGAAAATTTCATCATTACTAAGTTAATTTCTAAGATACAGAGAAAAAATGCGTGTCAATGATTCAAAGCTCTATTTCTAGCTCTATCTCTAGGCGAAATGAAAGAGTTGTATTCATACAATGTTTGGCAATGGTTGAAACAAGGATTTCTGATTATACTTCCGAGTCAGCTGAGCGGTAGTCAACTGTCTGGACAGCAGCCAGCGAAAGCCTTATTTTGAAGGATTGAGTTAAAGCAAAAAAAAGTAGTTAAACTTATAAACTAATGAACCGAAATTGAATGAAATTTTGAAACATTTTGTCTGAAAATCGTTACTATCTAGAAATCTTATGAATTCGTACCAACAGTGCAACATTTACATGTCATACAAGGAATATATATAATGTTTAATAAGCAATGTGGACGCAAGACCGGCAATCCGTCCACATCTTCTAAAGAAAATAGAATTATCTATCACAAGACCGATTATCTATCCGGCCTTATCTAAAAAAAATAGAGTTGTCTACCTAACAAGAAATAGGTGTTAGGTAAAAAATTCCACAAGACCGACTATCTATCCGGCCTAATCTAACGAAAATAGAATTGTCTCCCTAACAAGAAATGGGTGTTAGGTAAAAATTCTGCAAGACCGACTATCCAGCCTTATCTAAAAAGAAATAGAATTGTCTACCTAACAAGAAATGGGTGTTAGGTACAAAATTTCACAAGACCGACCATTCGGCCGTCCGTCTTCTAAAGAAAATTGAATTGTCTACGTAACATGTAGAGAATGAATAAGTGTCGTGTAGAGAATGAAATTTGTTTTGTTTTTTTTTTATATGTTTTGATGACAGCCTAAAATGCAATTTTGAAATTAAATTTTCTTACTTTTTAATTTATAAATAAATTTTTTCTTAATATTTTAGTTCCATCACCATTTGCTTAGTTACCCAAACAGCCCTGAATGTAATAATATCTCTTTATAACTATTTAAGAAAAATTTTCAAGTATTTATTTTTTTCCGTCTTCTATTAGTAGTAGTATTCGACAAGAGAAAAAAAAATTTCTAATACTTTTATATCCTTTTTATCGACTAAAGTTTTCTTTCAACTAAAAAGTCTTTCTTGTTTTTTTTCTCTCCTTTCAACTGATATTCATTCTCTCTCTAGGTGTTTTAAGATTTTTATCCCTATTTGTGATAAGTACGCCTTTGTATATTATTCTAGCATTCATTCAGCCAACTGTCCATTTACCTTTTTATAGTTTTCTTCCTTAAGCTTTCTTAGCGTTTGACATTTTTTAAATTTTTTATCCCCCCCTCCTCTTTTCCGTGTACATAAACGAGAGACGCGGGCACGCGAAAGTAGAAAAAAAGTTTTGCATAAAATATTTTAAATTTTTAATATGCATTAGTTGGCTGCTGTTGCAAAGTTAGATTTCTTTCTGTTGTTGCTATTGCTGCTCCTGCTGCTGCTGCTGCTGCTGCTGCTGCTGCTGTTCGTTTTCATCATTTCTTCTCTTACTTACTTACTTACTTACTACCTTTTCTTCTTCTAGCCGATGCGCATTTGTCTCCCATGGTTTAGTTTATTTGCTTTCTTATTTTCCAAGAACACTTTCAGTTTTTTTTTTCTTTTTATTATTATTATTTATTTATTTATTTTTTTTTTCGTGTCTACATTTTTCAGTCTTTTACAATTTAACTTTATTTGTCGGGCTATCATAAATGACTTTTTTTTCTTTCGCCTTCTTTTCTCTTACCTCTTCGTCATCTGCTTGCAAAGATGATGACTGTTTTTTTTTTATATTTTTTTCCTTCTTATTTCAAAGCATGCATCTAAGTATTTCTTCCTTTTCTTGCGATTATTTATTATAATATTTTCGCTTATTTTCGTTCGTTCGTTTGCCTGTTCGATAATTTACTGCTGCAAAAGCTGGTGCTGCTGCTGCGGCTGGTGGTACTGCTGCTCTTGCTGCTGCTGGTGCAACACTGAATTTTTTTTTTTTGTTTCTTTCATTCATTCATGCTTTTTAAGCTTTACTTGCTTATGTGAAATGTTGTTCATTTAAAATGATAAACAAATTGTCTTATGGCTTAAGGGAATTAAGCAACTTTTTAAGTCTACGCATATGGTTGGCTTCTAGTCTGTTGTCCGTCCGTCCTTCAGTCGTTGATTCGTTGCTTTGTCTACCTATCACGCTTACCACCACATAATGCACCAAAAAGAAACAACTCAGTCATTCAGTCGGGTCTGTCAGTCAATCTCTAATAATAACAAGTCGTCGTCGTCGTCGTCGTCGTCGTCAGTGCTCTTCTAACTTAGCAGACTTGTTGCAGAAAAAAAATACATATATATAAAAAGTCAAGCACAGAGCTTGCTGCTACTTTTTAACCATGATAGGGAATAACTTTTCAGCACAACTTTGTTTTGTAGTTTGTGCTATTGTAGCAGAAGGTAAAAAAAAAAATTAAAAAAAAAAAAAGAATAAA
>KK351122.1:169754-192545 GCA_000671755.1 Glossina brevipalpis | reverse complement strand
AATTTTTGATTTTAAGTAAATTTTCTAATAATTTCCTGACTATTCATCATATATATGTATATACATGATAGGATTTTTTTATACGATCCCGTATATAATACTTTGTTTCCAAATGCTTACCATAATGAAGTTTTTTTTTTACTACAAAACTAAACTCAAGGTTTTTCTTCAGAGTCGTCGTCATCATCCATCAAAATCTCACATGTAATATCTTAGCTTCGGGCATATAACAATCGCATGTCTTTAAAATTTAGTGTTAATTTTCTTCCTCTTCTTCTTCTAATTGATTTAATGCTAATACTGCGAACTTATTTAAAAATATGCTTAATTAGTTTACGATTCATCATTAGAAAAAATCCATTCAACACTTTGCAACTTCGCATGTTTGATGAGCATGTTGCTACGAAAGTTAATGTATTCGTATGTTCTGCTAATCCTTACTAAGTATGGCGGATTGAGCTGTTGCGACTCTTGAGAACTCTGGCTAAATCTAAAGAGTTTTCATTACTTTTGATTAATGAAAACTTATATAGAACATTGGCATCCGTGATTCTCGCTATCGGGGATGAGAAAATTTGAGCTGAATATCTATGGGCACGTTTTAGTAGTTGAAAAGTCAATATAACGTGATACGTCTCTTGGAAGATGTTAAGAGACTTCTCCCACGATTGATTCTTTAGTGAAGCATCTCACGTTCATCATATAACATCACAAATTCAGTTCTTTAGAACTTAGACCGTCATGGCTAAGTTTTGAAAACGCAACATTTGTGGTGGCCGGTCTAATCTATGGCGACGTCTTTTACGATTGACTTTTGAAAACCTATAAAAGATATCTCTTGCGACCGATTTTTTAAAACTTACCCGAAGCAGCTATAGTGACGTGCCTTACGATCATCTATGGCAACTCAAATTTGACTCTTTAGAACTTAGGCTATCATGGCCAAGTTTTGAAAACCTAACATCTTGGGCGATTGACCCAACCTATGGCGACGTCCTTTACGATTGAATTTTGAAAACCATTATCTTACCATTGATTCTTTAAAAGTTAAGTGAAACAGCTGTAGCAGTATGCCTCACAATCATATATAGCAATTGAAATTTGACTCTTTCAAATTTCGGCCGAGCACCTATGGCACCGTTCTATAAGAGTCTAAGTCTTTAAAATTGAAGCAAACCTTCATCTGTCACGAGTGTCGCTTAGAAACCTAAGGGAAACGTCCATAGCGGCAGGCGTCGCAGTTAGTTCTGAAAGACTTCATTAGAATTCCTGCTGTCGCTTATTTTTGACTATTGAAAATTTAAGCAGAATGTCTGTTAAATAGCATGTCACTCATTAGCTTTTGAAAACTTAAACGCAACAATATCCGTCATGGCAGGGTTTTGAAAACTTGACCACTTTCGTGGCCAACAATCTATGGCGGCGTCTTTCACGAATGACACTTCAAAACCGAAAAGACATCTCTCACAACTAACTCTCCAAAATTTGAATGAATCATCTAAGGCCATGTATCTTATTTGGAGTTGAATCTTGAAAACTACAAAACGAACGTACATAGTAATATTCTTCCACCTTGATCCTGGAAAACGTAAGCTAAACTTTTATTACATAGTCCCTCACGGTTAGCTCTTGAAAACTTCGCTAGAGGAGACTTCGTTTTAAGGAGACGTCTCGTCGCGATTGGATCGCTTGAATAGTATCAGTTAGAACGGTATCAAAAGGTCAAAGAGGAATTCTGACGTTCAAAAGATAGAACGATTGAAGACGCGGCTAAGCGAGATAAAAGACTTTATTATTGGGAGCAAGGAATACTTCTTCTGCATGACATCACTTGCTTTTATATCACTAGTATGATCAAAAAATTCAGTCATTCAAATAAGTACGGGGTTGGGAAGTGCTGCTCCATAACCTCCGTATTCTCCCGATTTGGCACCAATGGATTTTCCGATTCCTTTCAAATATTTTTCCGAGTTTCGTTTTTAATTAAAAAATTTTTAAAAAAACCCTAAAAAACAGCGAGAACTTAGTAGACAAACTTAACAGATACGTCAGATCAAAAACTTCCGGTAAATTGTATAAAAATGTAATTTGAAAACCAATAGATTTCCAATGTTTTTGATTCCTTTCAAATGCTATAACCAAAGTTTCGTTTTTAATTTAAAAAATTTAAAAAAAAAAACACCCAGAATCTTTAGTATACAAACTTAAAAAATAAGTCAGAGGAAAAATGGTTTTTAAAATTTACCCTAATGATCAAAAAATTCCGATAAATTGTATAAAAATATAATTTGAAAACTTTATTTGATGTTATAATATAAACGATAGATATGCATACTATTCATTGTCTTTATTGCATTCTTGAAATATTAGACATAAAATGGTGGAAGTTGTAGATATTGAAGGATGCGATTTAGGCGAATATAAGTTATTTTTTTTTATTCCTATTTTCTCTGTTCTTACGATGTTTCTTTGTTATCCAACATCTTTGAAAAAAAAAAAAAGAAATAATAATAAAAGAAAAGCTCAACTTGATGCGATAAGTGTCATAAACATTAGCAATAATGCTTCTAAAAAGTAATATAAAGAGAAAAAAGAAAACAGCAATAACAACAAGAACAGTAACAAGTAACCAGTAACAATAAAAGCAAATAATACGCGCAAACAAAAGATTTGCAAAACTCTAAACGATTGCTACTGTTATTACACATAAATTCAGGGAAAAAAAAGGAAACTTTAAATGATGTTTTGATTGCGTTGACAATACTGTTGTTGTGCGAGTTTGCTTGGGTAATGGTTTAGGTTGTTGAGGAAAGGAAGAAAAAAAAAATAAAATAAAAATAAAAAAACAAATACTTATAAATGGTATAAATCTAGTTAAACTTCAAAAATATTGTGTGTTAGTAAAACTGTGCATGTAAACGATAGTACTTATGGGAGAAGGGTGGCGGAGGGAAGATGGGTGACAGGGTGAGAGCTAATATTTATATGTTAGTAACGTGAATGGATTATGAAAACTGAAATTCAACAAACTTTCATAACAAAACTTTGAACTTCATTTTCATTGCTTTTTAAACCGTATTGAATGGGATTCGC
Organism: Glossina brevipalpis; assembly: GCA_000671755.1. Lineage (NCBI taxonomy): Eukaryota > Metazoa > Arthropoda > Insecta > Diptera > Glossinidae > Glossina > Glossina brevipalpis. Next base: position 189,452 of record KK351122.1, on the reverse strand, counting down.
TTGGAAAATTTATGTCAAATTGTTATCTTAAGGAAGGATTTACTTATATTTACATTTAGTACATACAAGTGGATAAGTTAAACACACAAGTATTTAGTTTTAGGATGATTATAATTTACACGTTAGCAGTAAATTGTGTTATGTCAGTAACCTGTTACTTATGGTAAAACATTTCAGTTCATTCTCTCTTTCATATTATAATGTTTGTATTTGTGTTTTTTTTTGAGGGGAGATAACTGTGCAATTATTTTCTTTTAGTTTTAGTTAGTTGGTTGTTGGTTCATTCAATTCGTATATTAAAAATTATTATATAAATTTCTATCATTATTGCTGTTTCAGGTTAATTTTTTTGTATTGTTTCGTCATCATTAGCAATCGTAAAATTATGCATCAGCAGATTTTCTTTAGCAGTAGTTTTTTTTTATTCAATTTTTTCTTACAGTTGCTTTAAAGGTGCTTTTCTGTGTATAGGTGTGTGTAATTGATTTTTTTTTTTTTTTTAAATTATATTCCTCACATGTACATAAAATGCATATTAAGGCGTATCATCCAAATGAACGCGCAATAGAAAAATAAAATAAAATGAAAAAAGAAAAAAAAAGACTAAAAACTACAAGAAAAACTGATGTGCAATATTTAACGAAGCATAACGTTTTGAGTAATCATATTAACTTAACAATAATTTAGGAAATTATGATTTATTATATTATATTTTTAGTTGAATGGCCATTGAATATTATTTAATTGAATTTATCTACGAATTTATACGAAAATCCTTTCCAAACAAAAACAGATATAAACCGGAAACGCATAAGGGGATTAATAGTTAAGGATTTAAAAACATCGCAATATACATATACAGAGTACAGTGTATTTAATAAAATTTAATTATAAAAAAACGTATTAGCCACAGCTCTTGAGTAACTGCTGCATACACACACGTAATTTGTAAATATTTTTTACGCCAAGTTGAACATCAGTTAAAAGTAGTAACTTCACAAGCTTTGTGTGTATAATTGATAAATATAAATATCTACATTGCAAATTATTCGTTCATAATTGAGATTAATATTATCAGCATAACACAGACTAAATATAAATAATCCAGAAAGCAGGCGTGCACTTTAATAGAATATCAACTTTTTATTTTAAAATCATAAAGTTTAAAATTGAAAGTTCCTACGAGTGCCGCCACAAGTGGAAAGGCAAACAGGCAGACGGACGGACGCATGGACTTACACATAACTGGACGCATGTATTGACACATAGTCGGACGCATCGACGGGCACATAGCCTGACACATAGACGGACACATGGCTGGACACATGTACTGAAACATAGCTGGGCACAGGGACGGACACATGGCTGGATGCATGGATGGACACAGCGTGACGCATGGACGGACACATAGCTGGACGCATGGACGGACACATAGCTGATTCCATGGACGGACACATAGTTGGATGCATGAACGGACACATAGCTGGACACATGGGCGGACACATAGCTGGAAACAGCTGGCCGCATGGACGAACACATAGCTGGACGGACACGTATCTGGACGCATCGACGGACGCATAGTTGGACGCATGGGCGGACACATAGTTGGATGCAGGTACGGATACGCAAGTTAACTTAAGTGGACATAGTGAAAAAGGGTTACATGGGCAACTGTGTCGACTATTTCATGTTATTTACCTTGATGCATAAATGAGAACGAGTGGACAATTAATTGGAACTACAGTTAACAGTTGCGTAAATAGAAAATGCGGTTTTGAAAAACAGTTGGGTAACATCACGTGTAAAGGACGTACATTTGGATGTTTTTTCTTTTTTTTTTCATAGCTTGTAGACCTTTGTAAACAAAAACCAATCGAAATATCAAGTAACAGCGTAAGGCAACATTTTTTTTTTCTAACAACGACGATGTTGATTTTAACGTCAAATAGAGGCTTTAAGCTTTTGTTTGAATGCATTTTTGCATCGTATCGTTACTGAGAATACGGAAAAGTGGATTTAATTTTAAGATCTCTAAGTGGTAAAGCTCATGACTACACCATTACGTGCATCATTCATTCAATCGCTTTCGCAAGGAGGCGAATCTGCTTGTTTGTTCGAACCGAGAGCGAGTGATTCATTATGGGTTGTTATAGCCCGTTGGAAAAGTTAATATCAAATGCTACTAAAACAGCAGTTGGTCGATTTGAATCCTCCAATGTTTAAGAAGATCAAGAAAGATAAAACATAATTTCTTTATATCACATATATATATATATATATTGAAACAATCAAGTGCTAGTTTATACGGCTTACTCAAGACAGTCGAGTGCTGGAAGCACTTGCAGCTTGTTTTCATTGATGGAATATAGGTGAAAACAATTAGAGAGGAGGGACCGATAGATAACCGTTCGGTTAAAAGATGCATTGAAGGGAAATGGAAGAACAGCTATAGTGGTGGAAGGATCGTATCCCTCTTACAAAAAAAAAAAAAAAAAATAACTTGTAGCTCATACCTTAGATTTAAGAACATTACACTCTTGTAAGGATATATATTTTTACCTGCCAACTTGAGAGAATCACAAATCTGTTCTGCGTGAAATGCAAGTGTAAGCGAACTCGGCAAAAGAAAGAATTTTTTTTTTCGTACAACAAGTTTCCATTAAAAAAATTCAATGCAGAGTCTCACTTAAGATGCTTACATCGTCAAGAACTTTTGATTTTCAATCCTTCTAGTATCATATCAAGGACATTTTCAATCATTTCTAGTCTAGTCATCTGAAGATATGAACATGTGGGCTTGCAGGCCCACATTCAAATTTATTTAACAAGTATTGACTTACTACCGAGTTTCCATTTAGTATCATTTGGTTTTTTTTACCTTTGAAAAGGTACACAAAATATCCATTATCCAGTTTTTTACATTATGAGTTGATGGCATCACTTATCGCACGATGCAACACGAATTATGTCAGCTTATACTGAAGTCTACTGAAGTATTTGAAATAAGCTCACTTTTTACGCAAATATTCCCATGAGTTCGTAAGCATTTCTTTTTAAAACTTAGTGGAAGAAATCAACACTTTGTTATGTTTAAAAAACAATTCTGTGCTAAATCGGAATTCGATTCCACTTCATAAATGTGTCAAATCGCATTATAAGGAACGAAAAGCATTTCGTTTCCTGCAAATTTACCATAACGTTTGTGCTGATATCTCTCTCTTAGTTTTACAGGATATGCATTTTTGTAAATTAAACTGTCATTAAAATTTTATTTAACGATATTTTCAATCAATTGGTTCCATTGAAATAATAAAAAAAAAGAAAAATCAAACCTTAACAGCAATCGTATTAACATTTCAATAGTCTATATGTTGTTCATTCGAAAATATATGTATAATAAAACTACGCTCACCTTGAAGGGCGTAACTTTTGAATAACTATTGATTTTTGGCTCGAATTTTAGAGGGGGGAATTATTGGCAACCAAATATCATTTACAAGAAAAGACGAAATAATATAAATATCTGAGGTTATAAAAATTGTTCACAATTGCAACACTTCCATGAATGTGTACTTTCCTGAGCAATCCTGATACTATATACTATAGAGTTCTTATTGCTATGTCTATTCCCAGTGTGCATATAATTATAATACGCCAGATTTATTTATGTATATATTAGGACCAATCTAATTAAATGATTACAATTTTAAATACAACTCTGTTTTGTTCTCATTATAGATGTACTTTCTTTCAGACTGTTTTTTTATACATCTTACGAGAGTTTAAGTTTTTTCGATTCATTGCTTTCAATGTATAAAATTTTTAAGAGTTTCATAACTTATTACCGGAAATATTGGCTTTTCGATTTCATTTAGCTTTGTGACCGTTACGACGGAGCCTTATTTTAAGCTTAGTTCATTGAAATTAAAGGTTTCAGCTTTCTACCTCTAATTTAACATCTAATTTTACAAAGTAGTAGGTACTAGACACTGTCTACCAAGTATCACATAGCATGTATCAGATGTTAGATACCAAATTTCAATAAACGGTAATAGAAGCTAAGCAATGTATACCAGATACTACGTTCTTGATGTTAGATACAAGGCTTCAGATACTAGATACCAAATGCTGAATACTACATGTTAAATTATACATGCAGTGAATTTTTGTATATTAAACACCAGATACCAGATACTAGATACCGCAAATTAGATTATAGACGTAACATAAACGGCTCAAGATACTAAACACTGCGTAGTAGACTCTAAATATTGCATTTTATAGATACACTACATACCAGGTTATAAATGTTAGATACAAGGTTCAAGATACTATCTACTAAATATTACATAGTGGACACTAAATATTGTACATCAGATACCACCAGGTACCAGATACCAAATACTACATACCAGATTGTAGGTGTTAGATACAAGGCTGAAGATACTAAATATTTAACATTACATAAGAGACATTAAATATTTTGTATCAGATACCGGATGCCAGATACCAAAGAGTATATACCAGGTTACAGATGCTAGATATAAGGCTCAACATACTATATGCTTAATATTATAAACTGGTATTGTGTACCAGATATCAGGTATCAGACACCAAATACTACATACCCCGGGTTATAGATGTCAGATACAATGCTCACGATACTAAATACTAAATTCTACAGGCACTAAATTTTGTATATTAAATACCGGATGCTAGATACCAGATACTAATCACGTGGTACTAAATACCAGATATTAAATACTAAATATTATTTATTGAACACCAGTGCCAGATATTCAATACTAACCATTATGTTATTATATGTCCGTTCGATTATTCAATTTAAAAAATAAATTAAGTAATAAGTCGCATTATAAGCAATATCTAAGAAGATATATATATTTATATATGAGAAAACTAAATTTAAATCGCAACAACTTTATAACAACAAAAGAAAGTCATTAAACAAATCGTGCGAAAATATAACGATTTGGCAGCATATGGTATTTATTTTTTTTTTGTAGTTTTTAATAGTAAGAACAGAGTGTATGATACCACAGAAAAAACGTCGTATACGTACGTGTCTACATACATATTTCTCTACTAAAGTTATAACCCAGTAACAACAACATTGACATAAAAGATAATTTAACCAAGAAATTATTTTTCCTTCCCCTTCGATAGGAAAAAAAAGACAAGCAACCGAAAATGGAAAAAAAAGTTTGAAACAAAATGAAAGAAAAAGAAAAAAAAAAGAGCGAACAACAAACATTTTATAAAATAAGTCAAGTGGAAGCAGCAGATATATATATATATAAAAACAAAAAACAAGACACGCAAACATCCATCTATATATATATATATATATATTTATATAGAACAAGTGGTTTTGGATAACAAATAAAAACAAACAAAAAAACCTTTCACACGCTTCGACCTCAATAGTCTCTGAAAACTTAACTTATACACATACAATCGCACTGTGTTACTGCTTACTGTTTAATACTAGTACGACCTAACACAGACGGCTGGGCAAACAACCGAAAAACATACGCCAGCCAGCGTTAGCAATATAAAGACATGTACTATTGAAAAATGGCATCACGTGCCCTTAACATTAGACGAGATGATTGCAATTATCTTTGCTGCTGGGCCACAGAACTAACGGCAAAACCAAATTCCATAGAAAAGACAAAACTAACTGCTTTCTGCGCTATACACGAAACAGATCGGTTGCCTAAATGGAGGACAACGTGACATTGTGTTATGTGCTGTGTTGTTGTGTGTATGGTTGCAAAAATTAATTAAATTTCTTTTGCTTTAGTTTTTCCTATAATTAGAAAAGGCAAAAAATAAAAAAAAATAAAAAAAAAATAAAGAAATCAAGTTTCCAGTCAAATTGTTGCGCGTTGTAATAATTATTAAAACATTCGATAAGTTTTCTGCTTTAGCTGTAATGAGTTTTTCTTTATTAATTCTTTCAGTTCCTTGCATTTTTATAAAAATTTTTTTTTTTTTGTTTTACAAATAAATTTTTTTTTTTTTTAAAGATTTTTCATAGCTATGGTTATTAAGTGTTTTTTACGCTGCCATAACAACGACATCAGTCCTTTTTTTTTGCTGCCGACACATTTTTACGCATTATTTGTTTTTCGTTTCGATAGCGATATTAAAAAAAAAAAAAAAAAGACTGCGTCAAGGAAAAAGTTATATTTAGCTCGCAAACAAGTAAAGTGACATTTACCAACAACAACAGCAAACACAATTCAATCTTAACAGTTGCAAACTTTGCAATCTCATCTCATCATCATCATCATCAGCAGCATCAGCGTTTGAATATCAAGTAAATATCTATATAAAAAAAAAAAAAAAACAGAAAAAAAATAATACTTTCACACTTCTCTCTCATTGATAAAATATTGCATATTGATGTAGTCAAGATGTGTACACACTTAGATAAAATTCAGGTTATAAAAGTCAAACTTTTCGCTTCCTAGTGTACTGCTACGGTGTATAATAAGATAGGAATTTACTTACCAACCGAAGTTGTTGAGATGTTATTTAATTAGGTAATCGGGTCGGCGTGATCATCGCTATCACATAACTTTTCATTCGTTCCAAGTTCGCTCACTAACGTCTAGCGTGTTTTTCCATAAATCTTATTCAAGACTAGTAAGGAAAAGTTCGAACAAAAATTTACTAATAAAGAATAATTTAGAGCTCAGATCATAACTAATGGAAGAATTCTAAAAGTTAATTAAAATATACAGTCAAGACAAACTCAAGTAAGCGACTTAAAGAAAATTTGATATAATTCACAAGATTCAACAAGGCGGGACAAATTTATATGAATTTCCAGCTCTAGAGAATAAAAGACTTAATTGTAAATCAAAAAAAACGAACGAAGCAATATTTTAACTCTGTAAGAGTTTGTCTTTGGCTTCTAGTAGTTCGTTTGTCCTCAAAATTCGGAATAGATATCTAAAGCGTCTTTTATAATTGAATTTTGCCTTCCATTTTAGTTCACTTTTAGAAAAAAGAAAGATCAAAAAGATAGTTTAGCACATTAGTGTATGTTACGAACACGGTCCACTTACTCTGTTGCCCTTAAATATTATACATACAAGCTGAACAACAAGTGGAATATAGAGGAATGAAATGCTTTTTATTTTCTCGAATCCTTTGTTGAATTGTTCAGTATAATAAATGCCGACATTTAAAGATTTTCTGACTGTGACATACACTAGTCACTTAAACTTGCCTTTGTTCAAAAATTGTGAGAAAAATTTTCCACGTTCATAAAATATTTTCTAATTTTCTTCATATATTGATTTGAGTTAGCGGAAATCGAAGGTTCGCTACAAATTGTGAACGCAACTTTTTTATTTGTTAAATTAAGATCGAATCAGTGGTTCAGTTCATGTATAATCTCGGGAAACATTGGTAATTCCTAGGTAAATTTTTAATATTATTAATTTAGGTCATTCCGCTTCTTTTAAGTAGAACTTACAGAAGAAACTTGTAAAATTTTCTTTATAAATTTCCATTACTTATCTATAACCAAACTTTGTTCAGAGGAAAAATAAATTTCGTTTTTATTTAAATGATAGTTTCATTTTAAAATCATATTTTAAATAGTGCGGGGAGTGATAGTCCCCAATATAATGTAAGCATAATTGTGTAGTGGTTTTCAATGGTAGATTTTTTGATCGTATGATGTGTTCTAGTAACAAAGTTTAAACCAACTTCGTCTTTGGCTTCAATGGAAATATTTGCATTTGAATTCTCTTAGCCAACAAAGGTTACGCTAGGTTTTCTTCCCTACTTATCTGGGTATCATTTTTCCCAGGAATGTATAGCAACAATTCTAGTTCCTTTATCTTCCAAATACGATCACGGATATATCGGAATAGGTATGTAAGCATCTTTTATAATACAATTTCGACTTTTATTTTAGTTAATTTTTAGCAAAAAGAAAGATCAAAAAGATAGTTCAGCGCAAAAGTGTATGTTATAAACACTGTTCACTTACTCTCTTGCTCTTAAATATTATAGATACAAGCTGAATAACAGGTGCAATATAAAAGGATGAAATGCTTTTATTTTCTTGAATCCTTTATAGTATCAGTATAATAAAAGCTGGCATCTAAAGTTTTTCTATATGTTACATACATTATTCACTTACTCTTGTCCTTAAATATTACACATAAAATCGGAAAGATAAGTGAAGTATATAGAAATGATAAGATTTTATTTGCTGAAATCTCTTGTTGAATCGTTCAATATAATAAAAGTTGGCATCTAAAGTTTTACTAAACGTGACATACACTATTCACTTACTCTTGCCCTTAAATATTATACATACAAGGAGAACGACTCAGTGTACAGAAACGATATGATTTTATTTTCTTTGCTGCATCGTTCAATATAAAAAAGGCTGGCATGTAAAGCTCTTCTGTATGTTACATACACTACTCACTTACTCTTGCCCTTAAATATACACCCAAATTGAATGGAAAATGCTATGCACAGAAATGAAATCGGTTCATTTTTTTTAATCCTTTTCTCGAATCGTTTAATATAATAAAAACCGGCATCTAAAATTTTGATAGATGTTACATACACTATTCACTTACTCGCGTTCTTAAATATATACACACGAATTGAACGGCATGTGCTATGTACAAAAATAAAATTGGTTTATATTCTCTAACTGTGTTCTGAATCGTTCAGCAGAATAATAGCTGGGATCGTTCTTAAATTTTTCTGGATGTTATATACACTATTCACTTACTCCCGCTTTTAAATACAAATAAACAGCAAGTACTATGCACACACATGAAATCGGTTTATTTTCTCAAATGCTTTTCTGAAACGTTCACTACAATAAAAACTGGAATTCTTTTCAAGTTTTTCTAAATTTAACATACATTCGTGTAAACTCAATATACCTGTACTACTGTCGGTAAAAAAATGTTTTAATGCTAAGTAAACTTTGGCATAGGGAAAATGTGTATATACTTTCCTTCTTCTATTATATTTAGCTTTTATAGATTTTCCATTTTTGATTTTTTTTTACCAATAAATTTTTTTTTTTTTTTTGGTATTTTTTACTGCGAAAAGTCACCGATATCGTCAAAAAGGTCATTGAACTGTTTAGAATACAAGTGAAGTAAATAAATATGTAAATTTTTTTGACTTTCAATAATTTGCACCAGTCACTAAAAACACGCATATATACATGCAAACGCATGCACACCCATAAAGATTTAAACCAAACTCGTAAATGTTCACAACTTTTGTCATCATCATCATTATGGCATTTATTGTTGTGTTGTGCTGCGTTGTGTTGTGTTGTCATATTGTGTGTTATATGCTACGACAACTCATATCTCACTCACTCACTGTAATCAGTGTTTAGAAAAGAGAAAACAATTTTTGAAAAAAAAAGGAAATTTTGCAAAACAAATTTGAATAAAAAAAAAAGGAATTATTTTTTTAAAAAAAGGAATTATTTTTTTAAAAAAAAAAGAAATAAATTTATATCATAACATTTAAACGAAGAAATGTTTAATTCGATTTTCAAAACCACATTCATTTGATGATATATTTTGTAATAGGATTACTTGTCTGTCTCTCTGTTGTACACACACGTTCAGTGTATATTTGTGAAGAAAAGTTATATGAAGCATTTCCTGTATGATTTATTGGCCTACATACGATAAACTATATATCACAGAATAAGTGTATTTTTTTTGTTATTTTTCTTTCTATTTTTTTTTCTTATTTTTTTTTTCTTATTTTTTTTCTAATATTTTTTTTTCTTTTTTTTTATCTTATTTTTTTTTCTAACATATTTTTTTTTATATTTTTTTCTTATTTTTTTCTTTTCTTTAATTTTTTTTCTTATTTTTTTTTCTAATATTCTTTTTTCTAATTTTTTTTTTAAATTTTTTTTCTTATTTTTTTTTTCTAATGTAAGAAAATGATAAGTAATGCAATGAATAGTAAGAAGAACTTTTTTTTTGTATTCTCAGGCAAAGTGGAGAAATCCTTTTTAAAAATCTTTGAAAATATATTTCGTTCATTTCTTTATTTTTTTTTTTTGCTTTTTATTCTTTTATAACGCATTCACACTCTTGCGCGCCCATACGAAGTGCAATAAAATAAAATGCTTAGGAAGGGATTTATGCCATATGTTATAAATATGGAATGCGTTCAAGCAGTAAAGAATAAATAGAAATTATTACACAGCCCGGCAACGTAATTTGTAGATTTAATGAACTGGAAAGAGAAAAAGGAAATGAAGGAGCGGAGCGCAAGCAAGCAATCGAAATGAATTTTTTAACTCTGAAGTAAACTATCTTTAACAAAAAATTAAAAAAAATATTTGCGCGATAATTGAAATAGACTTTAAAATATACTCATGTATCTCTTATACTTTATTAACAAAAAAAAAAACAAAAAAAATTAAATGAAAATCAATTATTTTTGGTCATAAATAAATTGGTAGTAATTTGTTGCTGGCAATCAATCTTTACTTTAAACGAAGAGGCAATGAATACTTTTCCACTTTACGTATTTATAAGGTTTCCTTGAATTTTCATTTACAGCATCGCGGGAAGAAATGGCTAAAGTTGGGCTTCATTTCATCAGTGGTACAATGAAAATTATATTAGAAGAGAAAGACAAAAATGTAAAGACATTTAAAAAGATGTAAGAAATAATTGAAAAGAAGAAATAAGTGTAGATGCGCTTAACAAATATTAGCAAAAAAAAAAAAAAAAGAAAGAAACTTCATTTAGGAGAGAAAACTGTAAGATGTCCTGAACATCCCTAAACTGGTAACCTTCTACTGATCGGGAATATATATGTAATATGTATGTATATATATGCATACAGGGGGTGATTAAAATGATATGAACACCTGACATGTCCACAATATTTTTTAGTGGGTTGTTGGGTCACCATTCCTTGAGCTCGGGCCGTATTATTTTATTTTATACCCACCACCGAAGGTGAAGGTTAAGGGTAGTGATAAATCATAATTTTTTTTCTTATGGTAAGACCACAAATGTTTAAATTTTAACGCACAAACACTTAGCCTATCTTGTTAGCTGTTTTTGTTCCATATCTAATTTCTATATAAAAAATCCTATATAAAAGTTCTACTGAAACTCCAATTAAAATGCAACTCATTATGTACTATCGAAACTGGTCAATAGCAATAAGTTTTTGGTATATTAGTAAGGTTAACTATTTGTTTATAATTCCGAAATTTCTGAATAACCTAACATCATCCGCGGATTAAGTATGGAACGATTTTTATTCGAAGTCTTAAGTTATAGCAAAATTTTTAGATTTTTTTAAATAGAAATTTTATTCTTTTGCTAGATGTAAGTGTAACGAAAATGGCAACGTTTTTTAAGTTCGAATAATATATACTTTTAATCAGACTTAGGAAGAGTTACTTGTCGTATTACATATTATAAATTGTTCCTATAGACTTCAAATAAAAGTTTTGACTTTAAATTGTCAATATGACTGCACTTAATTAGTCAAGAAGAACGTTCAGATTGAGAGGATAACAAATCTATACTAAGCCAGAGGTATAGATCGAATTAAGTAGACATGGCTAAGAAGTGGATTCTTTTCCTTTGAAGCAGCAATACCTAAAACCCGTAGATCAAATCAAAGCTACTAAAAGCTGGTATGAGTTTTAACGCTTACTACTTACATTCCAGCTTTACATGCTGCCTTTATAACGGCTCAGACAAGATAAAAGTGAAGAGCTTTTTGTCATTATTTTCTGCTATTACATCCCCAATGATCGAAACTTTTTCTATTCTACCGAAAACGGGCGATTATTTTTTTGATAATCGGATATAATCTCTTCATCTCTTCAAAATGAATACGCGGATATCGCGAAGAGCAGCAGTAGTGTATGCCTTAGCATTTAAAATAATTCCGCTTCTGCTGTCACAAGTTAACTAAATTCCTTCTTTCTTCACAACAAACCTTAGAAACGGATTTTTAAAATAGATTTAATATGAAATGCTCTTGAGTATATTATTCTCTAATTCTTCGGACAACAAGAAAGAAATCGCGGTTTTATTTACTATTTCCTTTTTTTTTGTTTCTTCATTCTTCAGATTATCTTTATTGGCATTGAAAGCTCTAAATAATACCTTTTTTGCTTCGTTCTCTTAATCTTCAATATTTCTCGATATTCTCGCTTGTTCTCTCTATAACAAGCGTTTTTTTTTTTACATGACACATTGTGGTCAGGCACAGTAACATGAGTATGGAAAATGAAAAGTAGGTTACAGTGCAACCTACCATCAATCATAGTAGAGTGTTTACTGGTTTTGTTGTATTATTTTTTCATTTTATTTATTTTTTTTTTATTATAAAAAGTTCAATGTTTAGCATTTCCACGATTAAAACAAGATATTTAGAAAAAAAAAAAAATTTTCCTGTTAACTCTTTTTTTATTATGGGTTTTTTATGGACTCTTTGGTGTGTTGAGCTCTTGGTGAAAGTTGCTTTATTATTATTACTATTATTATTATTTTATGTTTAATTTATGGTCACACAATGTTTGTTTGGGTTAATTTGAAAAAAGAAGAAGAAAAAGAAAATGAATATACAATATTAAAACAAAAAAAAGAAAACTTCATTGAATGTTAAAATCCCAATATATAAGAAAAGAGTTTTAAAAAAGTTATATGTAAGAGACATATATGCAGTAGCCCCGCGTTTTTTATAGGTTAAGAACTGTCTACCGCCACACAAGCCGAGATTATATTTGGAAAAACCGTGCAAGGCACAGCAAAGATGCATCAGAGGTATCATGTAAAGATAAAGTATTGGTACCTGACAATTGCAATGCAATTTCCTATCTATAAGTCCATCTTTGAAATCCTCATCTCAACTTAGAGAACAAAATTCATATAATTTTTTTTGCTAGCAATCTTCACTTGGTTCATTTCCAGAATCATTCACTGAAAACTGTTGAAGGATTTGTTCTGGCAATCGTCTAAAATCCGATAATTATTAGTAAAGAGATTTAATGGATTTTAATTTAAACTAAAAATTATATTTAAATTTAAAGTATAAAAAGTATAAAGTATAAAATTTTCGTGACAAGCTACAAAATTCAAGAAAATCGGACCATTGATTCGTATAAATTCACAAAAAAAAACCATATTTTAAATCCACTTAAATAAAAAAATGGTTCTGAGCAGATTTCCCATCAAGTTGTAAAATATTAGACTTGCGTAAAGTGAGGAGATCTTCCCCTCTATTTGATAATTATTTCAAAAAATACAAGATTTGTTACGGATAACATACCGCAGAAATCGGATATATTTTATAAATAAACTCGAACAAATTTATTTTTTCATATAACCAAACATCCTAGAAGCGTAACTTGCTATGTAAGCAGTGAAGTTTATTTTCCTTAAGCGCTTTGTACTCAGAAAAAGATTGCGAGATCTAATTTAAAATCAATTATTCTAAGCCTGCCTACAAGCTTTGTAAAGTCAAGAGATCTTCACTCTTTCTGATAATTAATACAAAATATGCAAGACTTCTTAGGGATAGTGCGTTACAATGTACCGTAGAAATCAAATATAATTCATAAATAAACTCGAAGACTTGTTTTTTTCGTATGCCCAAACATCCTGAAAGCGTAGCTTGCTATGTAAGCACTAAAGTTTAGTTTGTTTAAGCGCTCCGTACTCAGTAAAGGGTTACGTGATCTAATCTAAAACCAGTTATTCTAAACCTTACAAGACTTCAAGAGTAGTAAGGCTTGTCTAAGCAGGAATGTAGTTAAACTAAAACAGAGAGTAAAGTCCAATGCGTATGTAATCATTTAACGAGAAAAACAGGGCGTTAGTGCTAGCCAGAAATGGAGAGAAGGTTTTCAAATGTTTAGATTGTTCCTGTTGAATGCATTCGAATCTTTAGAAAGATAAATGAGTTCACTTGCAATTTAAATAGAGAGAAATAGAAGAGAGGAAGAGACGAATTCAAGAACGATATCCAAATCATTATCATGATATCAGCTGACCTGAAAACCAAATTTTATACGGCTTTCCACGCTATTACTATTATTTGATAAACACAATATGTTCACTGTTGTGGGCCAAAACATAAAAATTCTTTGTCGAATATCGAATATATGTTAGTAGAGTTAATGGAAAGATCCTTCAAATGTGTAGCCATTGGAAACTCCAAGCAATCGGATGCAAATGTTATTCAACCGGGCAAGCACATACTGCTGCAATATTTCCAATGAATTATAATCATTTTAAAAAGTCTCCTCAGAAAGGTTCAAATAGATTTTTACAACTACAACTTAATATTAATGACTTAATTGCTTTTAATTAAAACCAAAGTTTGGCAGAATTTGTATTTAACTTTGGGACTCGCGACTATTGAAGTATCGATTCTATGATCCCTACCTATGATCCATGTAGTGACAAGTTTACATATCTATTTTGACCTTATAAAACATAAGGCATTCACTCTGCATCCCCCTGTGGCTGTATCTATGCCTTCCCGTACTCATACTTGTTTTGCAATGTTTAGTTGAAGCGAATCCTTCTCTCTCAGCAAATATTCTTTTTATTTTGTTTTTTTTTTCTTTTTTCTGATTAAAGAATTCCAAAAGTAACCAAATGCAAGAGCATATGGTGACATACGTGACGCTGCATCAAAAATGAGTTCCTTCAATTCCCCAAGCAGCTATAAAAGTGTTCGTAGTTTTTTTTTTTTTGGTTTTTTTTTTTTTTTGAAGTTTCGGCTTTTACTACAAAAGCAACAAATACGACATGCAGAACCAGCACGCAAACAATGACAACAGCAACAATAAAACAACAAAAGTGTTAGCAAAAACCATTGAACGCTTGAAGAAATTCAATCGATTTACTCTGGGATAGATATGACTGCGAACGTCGTGCGTGCATATGTGTTTTATGCCTTTATATCGTCGTATAGAAAATGGATTTTGTTGTTTGTCGTTTTTTTGTTTTTCATTTTTTGTTTTTTTTTGTTGTTTATATTTGTTTTTTTTTTGTATTTTGCAGTTTTTGAGAGAATGCTTCTAATAAATAGTTATCATCAGAAATGATATTTTACCACAACACAAAGATACTTAAACAATCATACATTGACTGCATAACAAATATGGTGGTAATCGTAAGGATATGTGCATGACATGACCATATGTGTAAAGAAGTAACACCGAAGCCAAGCTGCCTTCTATATGTTATATGAACTAAAATAGTAAATATTTAAAAAGAAAGATAAAGAGAGAGCGAAGAAAAATATCACATCATTATATAAATTGTTAAGACTATACTACGGACATACATATATATATATATATATATATATATATGTGTATATATACGCACAACACAACCATCCATATAGATGTTTGAGCAAACATTGATATGCTTTGCAAGACGTAGCATTATTGCTACTGTGACTAGCTGCTACCGTCGTTTATTTGTCTGGTTAGCGATAACTGCTTTATAACGCATTCAACAACAACAACAACAACAATGACAACAACAACAAAAACAGAATATGTCAAGCAGCCAACAACCAGTTGAAATAATATTGACAACCGCAAAATATGCACAAAAACGTATTCACACATGCACACAAATAAACATACATATAAACAAACATACACATAAAAACATATACATATAAACATACATACATACATTACATACCTACAAACGTACATACACAAATGCACATATCCTTGCGTACGTACGTACATACATACAAACATACATACGTCCACTCATATGCATACATACATTCACACACATCCATACATGCATTCACACACATCCATACATATATACGTACATACATGTTAGCTTACATACATACATGCGAGTACACATACATACATACATACATACATACATACATACATCCAAACATACATCCAAACATCCAAACATTCACACACTCACACACATATAAATATACACGCGAGCTTACATACATACATACATCTATAGGTGCGAGTATCCATACATACATACATATATACATACAGCCATGCATACATACATGCACATAAAAACATATCCATACATACCCACGTACATAGGTACATATATCCATAAGTACATGTAGCCAGACTTTTTTACACGCAAATGTACGTTTAACGAAAAGAATTTTTATCGCTTAACCAAGAAATCCCCTCGCAAGACCCAAAACATGACCACAAAATTGTTTTCAGATGATAACCGAATGGAAAAAAATTCCTTTTAAAAAAAAAACAACAATTTTTAGATATCGTAAAAGCAACTCTGACTTGAAAAAAAAAAAAAAACAATATCATAAAACACAAGAGAGGAGCGAGCAGCAAGCAACATGTGAATATGAAAAAAAAACAGGAAAAAAACAAATAAAAGTGATTTTTGAATGCTAAGGATTAGAGGATTTTCACGTTTCATATACACATATCTTGCTTATGCATACACGGGGTCTAGTAAAGCAACATTAATCGTATTGATCTCGCAGAGGGCACAATGAGCTGTTGTTGCCTGCCAGTACTTTGAAAAGGGTTGTTTTTATTGTCATTGTTGTGTTCTTGTGTATATTAAAATATTCTTTTTTTTTTTTGTTTTTTTTTTTCTTTGAAAATTAAACTGGCACGTGGCATATTAAATAATATATATAAACATTGATATCTTCAAAGCCGGTAAATGTCATTAATAGAAGAAATATGAGTTGACACAAGAACATGAAGTTCGTGAGGTTGTCCAGACAAAGTGTAGTGTAGTGAAGAAAATAATAAATAATTTTTTTCTTTTTTTTTGTTTGTTCTTAGTTTGTTGAGGATCTTATCGTAAGTTAATTTGATGGTTTAACGGCTGACAGCTTTTGTCTAGTCTTCTCTTGTTTACAATATTTATGAGAGGATGAAAATACTTTCATCTTTAGCCGATAGGAGGGGATATAGACTATTTAACAGCTGAAAACTGCAACAGATTGTCTGCAAAAGATTTTTTTTTTTTTTAATTCAAAAACATTTTAGATATAGTTGAGGGGGGAGGAGGTAAATGATTTTATATGTAAAACTATGGAATGAGATCAATTAAATTGATTTTTAAGGGCCTTTTAACTGTGATGCATTTTTAATGAAAGTACCATCAAATTAAACATGTATTTGTGTTGAAATCTATTTCTCAAAGGCAATTAATTCGAGGAAATTCGTTTAGTGGTCTTGTCGTAAGCATAATATGCTTTCAAAACTGAGAATACCAGGGATCTTGTTGTCTAATTTGATAGCTAAGACAATTACAGGTAAATTTTGTCTTTATTACAGGTGAAATTATTGCAAAATAAAGTCTTCTTATATAGTGAAAATGAAGCCTGTAGATTGTTGTTCAAATCTATCCAATCTAAACAATTGACTCGATTATTTAATGGTCTTACAATAAGCACAATATGCTTTTTAAAACGAAGGCTGCGAGAGCTCTTGTCGTCTAACTTGATAGTTTTCCGATTTACAGGTAAATTCTGTCTTTACTGCAGGTGAAATTATTTCAAATCCACATCTTCTTATACAGTGACAATTAAGCCTGTCGATCAGTATTGAAATCTATCTTCCAAAGCCAATTCGTTCAGCAATCTTATTATAAGCACAAGTATCTTTCAAAAACTGAAAACATAAGAGCTCTTGCTGTCGAACTTGCTATTTAAGAGAATTACAGGTAAATTTCGTTTCCACTGCAGTTGAAATTATTGCCGTCCTTGTTTTTTGTACCATGAAAAGCCATTTGTTTTAAATTTTTATGTTATGTGATCTCTATGATTTCTATTTTAAGTGTTGAATGTATAATATGCAACAATACAGTACGATGCAGTATAATACAGTATAGTACAGTATATACAGTAAAGCCCAGTAAAAGAAAAGAAGGAATTTTGTTGCTAAACTAAGATTCCGTTGAGAGGAGAAGTCCCACAGAGTTGCGTTAGTCGTAGAGCGAACATTATTAACCAGTAACAACTAGTCTGCTCCTTCCAAATGATTCCAAACTGTCATGTGATTGATGTTTATATACATAGGCATCAACACCACCCAGCGGCAAAAAAACCGCGGAGACATAACTTATCACCCAATATTTCATAAATTGTTGAGAATTGAGAAATTGTTGTTGTTCTTCTTTTTCAATACTCTCTCGAATCACCTAATAATATGTGGCAACAACAAGCTTTCTTTTCGGTTTATGGTTTTAGGAATAAACTAGGCTTGTAAACAGTTACGCCTATATATCCAATGTAGTGAATTCGTGAGATGATTTGAGTCTGAAAATCGTTACTACAACAAATCGATTATTTCATTTGCGATATGTCAGGTGGCGTCCTCATATTGAAACGGCATATCGTCTAAATTCATACCGTCCAGTTAAGGCCGGAAGAACTCCCTTCTCATGCTCCTGCAACGAATGCCCCATTTACTCATTGCAATTCCGGCCTTATCTTCGAAAGAGTAAGACGCAATCACGCCGCCTTGCCTCTATCCGCACTTGGCAGCTGCTCGTTGTGAACGCATTTGTTTCTCAGGGATTTGCTGAGCTTCTAAATTTGAGAGTTTAATTGCAACGAATGTTCACAGTCACTGCAATTCCGGCCTTATCTTCGGAAGTCTGCAATTGACAGTTGTTCGCTTGTGGATGCAATTGTTTCTCACGGATCGTGTGAGAATTATCGGAGTCCCTAAATACGACAGTTTTATTCATTTATACAAAGTAGTCATGCAGATAGAAATGCACTTAATCGGCTAAGATGACTTTTTTCGAAAAATCTGCATTCATTTGGGTAATGGGTTTTTGTGTAGCGTCGCTTCATTTTCAATAATCGAAAGAGTTACAGGTGACAGCTGTTGAATTTTAGAGTTGCCACTTGCATGAAAAAAAAGTTACACATCAATTTAAGTAGTGCAGTCTTATCAAGACACTCATCATTATCTTTACCTATTATTATAACTTTACAATCATATAATATTTTTGTATTTATTTATTATTAGAAATGAAAAGAGAAATAAATATTCAATGGAGGATATAAAAATTTGTAAAAAGAAGTTGGAAAGATTTTCATAAGAATTTGACAAGAAGAAATTTTAATTAATCTTCTTTTCTTCATTCAGTAAAATTTATAAAATAAAATTCAAAGATAAATTACTAAGTAATGACAGTAACATGCAAGCTCCTCTTATAAAAGCAAAAACACATATTTTTCTATTTTCATAAAGAGTAATAAAAATTACATCAAATTATGTTTGAAAAAAAAAAAAAAAATAAGAGACTGACTTTGCTTTTTCACTATTACTACTACTACGACTACTCCAGGGCAGAAGATTTCATTTTGTGCCATATAAAGCCTGCCTGCCTTTTCATAGCATGTTCAACGGAAATGTGAGGGAAACACTTTAAATGCTTTCTCGCCTTTTCGCTTTAAATTCAAATCGGCATCTTCATAATCATCATCATCATAATCGTTATCATTACTATTATTATAATTATCATCATTATAATTATCATCATTACGTCAGATTCTGAATAATTCTTTTTATTTTTTTCTTCTTCTTCTATTTCTCTATATTAGTGTGATATACGCTCGTTTACTTAAGATTCAAACAATTTCACTTGG
>KK351122.1:157807-169185 GCA_000671755.1 Glossina brevipalpis | reverse complement strand
TTTTTTTTTTTTTTATATATATATTTACTTGGCATTGTATTTTGTGGCGGCTTAAAAAGTTGGGCTTAAGTGGTGGGTGTTACTCTCCGTTCCTTCGTTACATTTATAAATGTTTCTTGTGGTTTTTTATTGAGTGTTTTGCACACACAGACTCAGGGGAAGGTCAAGGAACTGTGCATAACGACTTATTTGCTAGTGCTAGTGCTGATGCTTGTTAGAAACCTTATTTGGTGCTTTATTAGCTTAATGTTTCTTTTTGGTGTACGGAGTTGGAAAAATATCAGTCTATAGTTGGAAAAAAAGGATTTTTTTTTTTTTTAATTTTATCTTAAAAATATTTATAAAGTTTAACATTTTATTCCCAAAAATTGTCTCAAAGCGAATAATAAAAATATTTAATTGTAGTTTTAACGCTACGCTCTAAAAATGCTACTGTTATGTGTTGATCTTAAATAAGGAAAAAAAGGAAGACCGCAAAGTTATGAGTAGTTACTAGTAGTAGCAATAGCAGTGGTAGTAGCAGTAGCAGTAGTGAAGTAGCAGTGCTTTAATATCGTAAACACAGTTGTAGCATTAAGAACAAATTATACGATATTTTTTAATTGCTGACTAATCTGCAATTATTCTACTTACGATTCTACGATTATTCGACTTACTATTACTCTAAGTAAGTTGATCAAATATATTTGTTTTTTGAAGCAGCACATCCTTTTTTCTTTTGTTTTTTAAGCCTTTTGTCCTACACAAGGAAAGTGTTAAATTTTTGGCTACAAAATTCGTTCACTAAAAAATAGTAATTATATTCCTTTCCAATAATTCTTATCTGAACGATTTTTTTCTCTTTGGATTTATATTCCATTGGACTTGATGAGAAACAAATGATGATTACTTTTAAAGTTTCTACTGATTATTCCAACTTACTCAGGGACGAACACAATTGAATCAAGATTTTAAAAAATATTCTAATCTTCAATAAGTTCTTAAGAGTAACGTAACTGTACTGGTCAATTCCTGGGTCAGTTTTGATATATGCGTTCGAATTTGGTCACACTTCAAATTTACGATATTACGACTTTTGTCATATTGCGCCAGGTTTTTGTCCAAACTTCATGTCAGTTATTGTTGGAAACGTTTCCTAACTAATTTGTTCGGACAAACCATAATACATCGCACCCAGACCTGTCCTTCTCGAAAGCGGTAGCCATTGATATTTAACATTATCGTCTGTTTTAATGAGTCCGTCTAGTCTACATTATGATTATTTATGCTTTAGATATCATAACGCAACTATTGTTTATCACTTTTAGGGATATAGCAGCAGGAATATCTTACAAATTAAACAGAAAGAAGGAAATTCTATTTATTTAGCACAAAACATAATACTTTCTTCGTTAGAAAAAACTTTCCTGCTTTACGATATGTATTTGCATTATGTTTAATTATTATTAACAATTATTCAAATTTAAAAATGAAGTAACTTCAGATATTTATATCTAGTTGCAAGTGCCATTAGCGTAAGCTATTGTGCAAGGGCGGAGTGATGTATTATTAACGAAACTAATTGTTAATTTATATCCTCTAATATATATCAAATCCATAAATTGTTTTTATAAAATATCCGGCGGTACCTCTACCTCTATGCTTATATACGTACAGACCGTTTATAATTGGTGTAGAAATTGAAATTGAAAGTGAACATTCGGCTTTATTGAAAATATACTTGCTGCTGTTACCAAGGTTAGTATTCAAAATATGCTCCTTCACTATGTAGGGGCTTTTGTTATTTACCGGTTAGATGCCCTTGCGATCGAAACTATGCGCTTTGGAGGCGAAATAGTCATTGATCCATGTTCGTACATTTTCAACTTTTGTGAACCCCGCTATTCTAATAAATATGATTGGATCGATCTCTATCATTTGTAATTAGAAGAAAGCAAGTGTGGCTGAATAATCCGCAATCTGAAATTATGAAAGAAATAAAAGCAGCAGGTGTGACTTATAAAGCAACCACATTCAATAGACAGAATAGATTTGTAGACCTAATACATACTTGTTTGTAGAATATACGTAGGAAGTGTGTAGAATATATGTAGAATATATGTAAAATATATATAGATTATATGTAGAATATATGTAGAATATATGTAGAATATATGTAGAATATATGTAGAATATATGTAAAATATATGTAGAGTATATGTAGAATATATGTATTTAATCCCCTTATAAGAAATTCTAGGTAACTACCGTCTCCCCCGCATAATTTTCTTTTGTTTTTTAGTTTTTTACAATAACTCATCTAATAGTAATGAACCAACTTAAGAAATTATCCCTAATTCCCTTTTCTTTTTTTAATTCTTTAAAATAAATCATTGAATACTATTTAACACATTTAATACACTTAATACACTTAATGCTAACTTTATATTGGGTATTCTATATCCTTCTTCTGACAAATATTTCTTACTGTTACAAACCTTATAGTGTAACTAGTACACTTAATTCTTCTGTAGCAGCAAGTGTAAAAAAAATATTTACAATATTTATATGAAAAATTTTCACAATATTTTACTGCATTTTGAATAAAAAAGAAAACAAAAAAAAAACATAACAATAAAAACTCTCTGAATAAAAGAAAGGGAAAGTGTTGTGTTAGCTCGGTATACACAAAACAAGTAAGCCACTCAGTCATTCTTTCTCACACTCGACAAAATAAACACGACAGGCAATAACAATAACTGCAAAACAAACATATGAAAGCTCGGACAAAGCAAGTCAAAGCGGTCTTCAAAAGTAAGAGAGAAATGGATGGAATTCACGAGTGAATACACAAATGTGGCAGTTTCCCTTGTTTGTCGTTATTTTAGTTATGATTTATTAATGCTTATGCAGATTTTTGTTCTTTTTCTGTTTTTTTTTTCTTTGTTATTATTTAACTTTCCGACTATTTCACTGACCTTATAGGTTCTCTAGGAGACTAAGTAACTCACATAAGTTTTTGTCATAAATATTTGCGCAAAATGCCTTTAGAACAGTGAAACAAACAAAAGGAGAAAAAAAAAGGGTAATGCGGTAAATTCAGTTCTTTTTTTGTTTTTTTTTTATCACTACAAACAAAAACAAAGATGTAAGCATCCATTTATTCCATTTATAAATGTGGATTAATATAAAGAATCCTTTTTTTAATTATCCCTCTATCGTAGCTTGTAAAAAATCATTAAAGGAATTAGAGGTAATTAGGTCTTTGTGTTTTGAGCTTTTCGTGCTTAAACGAATAATTAAGTGAAGCTGATTGTGCAGTCCTGCAAATGGGCCAATAACATCAGACTTATGGTTACCCAACCAGCTACCGGGAGATCTTGCTTATATTGCTTTTGAATAGTTCGATAGAAAGTCTAGTCCTGAATTAATTTTCGCAAATTTTCTAAACGGGGCGGGTTGGATTCTCAATACGACCATATGAAATAAAAAAAAAATTGAGAGACAGGCTCGAAATGTCTCGAAGTTTATAACTTACAAACGATGTTCGAAGATATCCAGGATATTCATTAAAAAAACAATTTTTAAATATTTTGAACGAAGTTTCCAAAAGCAACACCACATCAGTTGCTTGACCCCTTAAAAGACAGTACCTCACTTATGCATATTTACCATGAATCTTGATAAAATCTCAATTAGCTTATTTAACCGACTTTTTAGTCAACTTTGCCAGTGCACAGAAATCTGTGGGAATGACGGCCACTAATTGCTTAGATGAAAATCCATTGCAACTCTGCATCGCATCCGAAAAAATTAACAGGATTTAAAAAAGCATGTAATCTCATCAGTTAAAGGATAGCCGAGCTTTAGGACATGAAACCGAAGTAGAAAAAAGGCAAACGGCGAGACTGGAGCCGGCTTTAGCCGTCGAGATTTCAAAAGTTCACGTTACTTGGATACACTACATCTATGATTTCAAACAGAAGCCTATGAAGTTTTCGAATGCGCCTCCGAATGCAATGGAAGGGAGAATATATCTATTCTGTTAGTAAACTCTTCTTAACGATCATAAAAGAACGTACGATAATATTTAGGATTTGTCGGAGCGTTTTGATGAATTGAGAAATCTGAATGAAGCACACCTAAGGTGGGGTAAAATAGAGAGTGAACGATTAGTTCACTAACATTTTGTGACAAAATAAACTGTTAAAAGCACAACGTCACAAACTGAAAGTATTTATAAGACTTCTCTGCAGAGCGCATAAGCTCCCCGAATTACGATATGCTTTAGAACGCTCTCTTTATCTCCGAAACCGATTTGTGTAATTTCTGCAAGGAGACTACTGAAGCGCCTTAGGATATTTTATCTATAGGACCCGATGTCGGATGTGGGGCGAACAATTTGTAACGCCAAGCATACTAAAGCGCTCCGAGTAAAAAAAAGAGGTGTTGAGATCCGCGAGAATCTTTAAAGTAGAGCACTAAGCTTGAAGAGTACAACAGACCTTTAAAATCATGTTACGGATTATCCACGAACAATAACAAATTACTTCCCAACGAGAAAGAATTCCTCCCTAGGCAAGTGATTCTTTTCTAGAGGACATTAGACAACTCGTTCGAATATGATCGAATACATGTTTTCTTAGGCAGGTGCCCTTAATTATATACTCTAGATCGTCTTTAAGTTTACTTAAAAGAGTTTCTTTCTGGTATCGAGTGTTAAAGATGGCTCAAGTTATTCCTCCGTCAGTTAGCAACGGATCTTTCTCTACTTTGATGATGGCGATTGTTTGCCAAATCGGGGAACCAATGTCAATGTGTCTTGTTTTTTCATCCTTATAAACCAGGAATACTAGATGAGCCCCTTCTCTACCCTAAGGGGATGATGGAAAGGGGGAACCTTGTGAACCTGGAATATTAGAAGAACCCCTTGCCTACTCTATGGCGATCATTGAGATCTAGACAGTCATGCTACTAGAAATTGTCTTTTATCTGTTGTCTTAAATTTTTGAAGAAGGCAGAAAAAAGCCCAATTTAGAAGATATTTTTTTAAAATAATTTTTTCGCTACGTATAGATCTCAACAGAAGCTTTATGGTATATAAGGATAATTCTAGAAATCATTTCTAACTTAATATTGTAACAAAATTTTAATGACTTTGTTTTATTTACGGGTTCTAATTCAAATATTTATTGTAGATAAATTTTAAAAGGTTAAATTTTTTTTTATCCTGAGGCCTGATGTCCTTTATTTATTTTTTCCAAACTGGGTCATAGTCTATTCAAACTCTTGCATTTTCATACGAAAAAAGTTCGAACCACAATGAAATTAACAGAGAAAAATGATATAATAACCATAATTGGAATAAAATTCTAAAAATAAAGGCTAGACTTTTAGATATATATAAGGGAATGTAAATAAATAATAAAAAAAAAAAACATTTTTTTAAAATATTTATTTTTTTTAAATATTCATGCGAAAACACATGCTCAAGTATATGTATATATATATACGTTTACTACATACATGGATGCTAAAGTACTCGATGAATGTTTTTGAAGTTGGTCACCAATTTGTTATATATATATATATATATATATAATAAAATGTTGTTTGTGTTTCTCTTTTCATTTTTGCTCTCTTCTCCTCACACTAAACTACAGGCTATATTTGTTCTCTCTGGCTCCTTTGTATGCGTGTGCCTTGCGTTTATATTTTTCATTCGAGTATGTGTTGAGTTGAAACTTTTCACACAGAACTAAAGATAAAGTTCATTGAGTTTTTTTCTCACTATACACATTCAAATTCAGTATTGTTGTTGTTTTCGTTGTTTCTGCTGCTGTTATGTTGAGAACAAGCAGTTAGGGTGGTGTGATATGCGTATATATGTATACGTGAATAATGTTTTTGAATATTTGCCTATCTATGCAAGGATATATATATACATATATATATATATATATATATATAGATATAGATATACATGTATACTTGTATACCATTGTATATCTATGTATGCTATACCGGGAACCACTTGAAAATATCATTTGCAGTGCATGCTTGAAAATATGTTAAAGGGTTTAAAATAAAAGTATTTTATTTTTTTTTTTTTTATTTATTTATATTTTTTTTTTTGCGTTACATATATATAATGTCAAGAATAGAACATATGTATGTATGGCATTATATACACTGCGTCATGCAGAGTATACTGTATACTTAAATCTGTGTGTTTGTATGTATATATGTACCTGGGCCCGTTTCTCTGTATGTATGTATGTATGCTTGCATTTATGTATGTGTAGATATGTATGGATACGTATATGTAAATACATGTATGTATGTGTGCATGCATATGTGTATGTATGTATGTGCAGATATGTATGTATGTATGCATATATGTATGTATGTGGAAATATGTATGTATGTATGCATATATGTATATGTATGTTTGTAAGCCTATACGTTTATGTGGATATGTATGTATGCATGCATATATGTATATGTGTGTATGTTTGTACATATGTATAAGTATCTATGTATGTATGTATGCGTATGTATGTATGTATGTATGTATATATGTGTATGTATGGATGTATGTATATATGTACATGTATGTATGTATGAATGCACGCATGTGTGTACATATGTATAAGTATGTATTTATGTATGCATATTCATATGTATGTATGTATGTATATATAGAGTTCAGCATTTATACGGGTGTATATATACGATAATAAAAGGGATAAGAAATTTTTTGCCCCAGTCATTTGTTAAATTATTTAAGAGAAAAGCGAAAAATATAATTTTTCTTCAATTCTTTGGCTTAACGGTTAACGTTAACGTACGTTATTGGTTAAGTTGCCCTGGCAATAACAGGTACGTAGGTAGTTACGAAATTGCAAGCATTACAGGTATGTTGTGCTGTATATGTATGTAAACGGTAAAAAACGCATACAATTGAAACCAAACACTTGTTTCCGTTTCCTCTGTTTTCAGTTCTGAAATATAAAGCTCGTTACATTTTTCGTTGCCTTTTTTTTGCTTCTCTTTTTTTCGTTATCGCGTTTTCTATTTTTTATTTTTTCATTTCCCTTTTAAAGACTTCTTTTTTAAAGGAGAGATAATTTTTGGTATTGATAGAGATGGACTTTGATAATTCACTTAATATATTCTAAAATTCAAATTTTAGTATGAATATAAAAAGTTCATACACACACCCACACACACACACACACACATATGTATATATATATATATATAATTTCTCCGAATTATTTGTCTAAACGAATGTTGTTGTTGCAATCTTTATGCTTTTGTCTTTTAAAAATTTAAAAAACAAATCTTAGCTACACTTTGCACCTCCTTAAGGAGGAGTTTGCACTAGATTTAAAAATGAATAACACATTCTAAGCAATTTTTTCTTTATCAATGGCTTTCCTTTGTGGTTTTGCACATATAACTCAGATGTATCAGATTAAGTTAGGTTAATTGCTTTAGTGTGTAGAAATTTTACGATATATGGATGTTAATAGAGCGATGAGTAAAAATGTTAGTGATTAAATAACAAGACACATGCATAGTATGGTGTGCCGTACACACAAGTGTGTGCAATAGTACCGAGAAATGAATTTCATTTCCATTTCGTTTTACGTTCGATGTATTTTCTTTCTTCTCATTGCTTCAATTTCCTTTCAATCGTGTTATTATGCTGCCGTACACAGCCATCGGGTTTTTCAAACAAATATGACGTATATCCTCATAGAAATGCATACGACAGAAGCTTTTTAATTGTGTAACGGATATTTAATTGGACTTATTGATGTGTTTACTTAAATGCACACACTACTGTGTTTGCATGCATGCATTGGTGATCAGCTTCCAGCATTTTTGAAATCGTAATCTCTTGATCGTTTACTACTATAAAATTCTTTTAAAGGTTTAAATTTCAAAATAGCAATGACCCAGTTTGGTAACCACATTTTTGATTTATCTATATAAAAGCATACATACACACATATTATGAGTTTGCATATATTCTGGCCATTTTTTCACTTGAAAAGGGAATTTATTGAGAAAACTTGATACATTTTTTGGAACCTTTTCCCATCTTTCTGGGAACGATTTTGATTCGATTCAATGATTAACTCATTTTCAGATTTCTTCAGCACTTTAAAACCGATTACCAGCCAACCCATAGCTACGTCAATATGAGAAAGTAGTAAATAGAGGTCGCTATGTGTGATGAGTACGCTGGGTGCGGCAGAACTTCGCATTTCCATTCACGCGAGCTGCAACAGTGTACCCTTAACAAATCTTGTAACGTCTGGCCGAGGCTTTTGCTGAAAGAAAATAACTTTGCTTTTGTTACCCGTTATAGCTTGCCTTTTGTGCAACAAAATATCGCTCAATTTATCTAATTGATGTCGGTGGACCTCCGCAGTAAAGGTTTCTTTCGGTTTTAGTAGTTTGTAATACACTACACCTTATTGATTTCACCATATGCGCTCAACAAAGGTTTACTTACGCGAGTATTATGCGTCGGTGTCTATATGGAAGGTTGGATGATTGGACTAACCTAACATTTTGCTCTTGGGATTATCGTAATAGGTACACTTTTCATCGCCAACATGATTTTGTAAAATAATTAAGAAGGCACTACGGGGGTCAGAAAGCCCAAGAGATTCCTGCTGCGTAGGCTACAGTTGACTACAGTGTTTACTGTTGCAGAATCTGCGTATTGAGACTACCTTCTTGACTGCTGGGAACGGGACTTCGGCGAATTTAATGGTGGCTGTAGTTGCTCCCGAAGAACATGCCAACATTAAATATTAGGGGTCTGTTAGATAAGCCTCGCACATTTAATATTTAGGGTGTTGAATAGGCCTCGCAGATTTAATATTTAGTGTGTTAGATAGACTTCGCTCTGTCAGAAGGAAGGATATGCTATACATATGTCTTTAATCGGGGACTGCAGTGGTGTAAGACATTCCAATCCTGGGGTCTTACACCCTGGGAGCTGTGAGTGGGGGCTTTCCCACTACTTCTGCCGACTAGCATCGTGGGATTAAACCTTCACAACAGAGACCCATGTAATACATTCTTAATACATTCTTGATACTTCGCATTACTTTATCATTTTCACCAATATTTGTCGGTGGCCAAAATACATGCAAGCATCTAACGTATTTTTGGCATTGTCAAGGTCAAAAAAAAGGTAAAAAAAAAACATTTTTACATTTTGAAAATTATTTCTTTTGATTATAGGGTTAAAAGCAATCAATTTTCATCTAACTACTCTATCTATACGAACTCCTCATATGTCATTCATCGAACGTATTCATTTAAAATCATAATGATTTTGTAAAAGATGAATAAGAAAGTTTTTCTCAATTTTGGTAGAACTTTGAAAACTAAACTGCACCTCTTTTCTTTCAAATGAATATGAATGAAATGAATGAAAAGAGGAAAACTATAATTAAATTATCTTCGGTAGAAATAGATAGTTTTTGGTTAATTGTGAGATCACATTAGTGCTCTTATAGTTTTTAAAATCACTTTAAGCTTCACACTTAATTCAAGTGGTCTTGTCTC
The DNA here is from genome assembly GCA_000671755.1 of Glossina brevipalpis. Taxonomy (NCBI): domain Eukaryota; kingdom Metazoa; phylum Arthropoda; class Insecta; order Diptera; family Glossinidae; genus Glossina; species Glossina brevipalpis. The sequence goes on along the minus strand of KK351122.1, from coordinate 159,609 downwards.
GAGCGCAAACAAGGTGGGAGTAACTTAATTAACAAAAAATATGAAATCAATCTTTAGCTGTTAATGAGAACCGCTTGTTTACTTTGATCTGAAAAAAAAAAGAGAAAGAAAGATCTAATGATTTTGTTAAGCCTGAGCGTTTCAACGGCACCATAATATTATTGTATCTGTTATAAAGGATTAAAGCTTTTAAGGGACTTTTTAAATTTTCCTATCTATTAATGCATTTATGGACAAGCTATACTAATTTTGATTAATCAAAACTCACTTTTTTCGATTTAATATTTTTAAGCATTTTTATTAAGGATGCATAGAGGGACATGTCGCTCAATCATTTAATCTATATGACTTCTACGGAGACTACTTTGTATGCGACCAGTAGAATAAATTCGTTTCGGTTAAAGGAACGAAGAAAGACTTCTCTAGGTCGCAGATCTTTTCTACCCATCCTTCTTAAACCAAAGCAAGCAGAATTTTAATAACTGCAAGCTTTTTAAATGTTGGGAAGCACCTTTACAATTTTCTTAATTGGACCATATATCAGTTATATGGCCGATTGGAAGGAGTAATTTTATATCGACTTTTAAGGCGAGGACGAGAAATATTTATAACTAAACTTTCTGCAAGTGTTAGTGTTGTGTTAGAAGTTGTGGTTCTTTTGGACTGATCGTGCCCGTTTTTATACCTAGAGTTTTGATTGCTCTGAAGGCAAAGTTCATTTTGATATAAGGCTAGTAAAAATTGGGCGTTACATCCGTGTAAGCCATGTATATATACTGTTGGACCCACATTTTCTCATGCTCTCAGTAAACATTTATTTTTTTAAGCTTCATATCAGTAGCTACTTCTACCAAATGAGCCCAGGTATTAAGATCATAAGAATTAATTGTTTAATTTTGGAACATCTTGAATATAGGTGATGTCATTTTTTCTTCGTTTTTATTCTTATTTATCACTTTGAATATTTTTCTAATTCTAATGATGATATCGCACTACATTGTACTTCTTCTCTTATCCTTCCGCCCTTCATTTAAAGCATAGCTTACAGGTATTCGTTCATAAAATGACTAAATCCTTCCATCTTAATATATGTCAAGAGTTTTACATGCATACACCTAAATTTTTGTAATCATAAGCATTCGTTCTAACGATCTGGACGAATGGACTGAAATTGCAAAATTACTTGCATATCTTAGGGCAACAATAAATATGTGTGTGTATACTTATGTATATTTTATGATTTCTGTTGCATATTTTTAGGGTTTAAAAATGATAGCATAAATTCGGGCCCTGCATTGCACGCACGCACCTACCCCGAGTAAGATGATTTTCCCAAGATTCATTTTTATTCATTAGTTTTTTCGTATGTTGTTGTTGTTGTTGTTATTGTGTTCTTGAAAGATTTCGTTCGTTTTTTTTTTAATAGTTGGAAAAATTGTTCTGTTTTTCAATCGTAAACTCATTGTAGCATAAATTCGAGTGCAGTTATGCGTGCACTGTCGATTTATCCTGAGGTGTTTTTGATGCTACAGAATACAACCAGCATGCATGTGCATGCATGTATGAACATGCACTACACTTGAACAACACATTCATATGGAATTTGTTTGCATTTATTTTTTCTGTTTTTTTTTTTTTTCTCATCCCCAACTAACATTTTTTCGTAACCCTGTTTTTTTGGTTTGTTTGTGAGGAGTAGCAATGAGGGAAGAAAGCTTTTACGCGTATTTTATACTCGAGGACTTTGAACTGTTTTGCATACAACCAACCGACCAATACAGCCGTAAATGAATTTATTTATT
>KK351122.1:144416-157626 GCA_000671755.1 Glossina brevipalpis | reverse complement strand
TTTTTTTTTTTTTTTTTTTTTTTTTTGAGAGCACACATGTGTTGGTACATAAAATTTCGTTTATGTATATGTAAAAATATTCCATTTTTTCGGCATCGTTATCATTGTTATCAGCAGCGTTTCAACAACAGCAGCAGGGAAAATGACTATCGAAACGACAACAAGAAGAACAACAACAAGAAGAACAACAACACAGTAGCATTATTAATAATTGTTATGATCTGGTAGCGCAAACCTGTTAAACGTTGAATAATTTTTAGTGAATTTTACATATTTGCTAATTTTTGTGCATTTCATTAGTATGTGAAAGCACGCAACCATATGCAAACTTATGCATTTGAATATATTTTTGGGGTGATTTCTAAAATGTTTATCTCTCTCTTTGTCTCTCTCTCTCTGTCTTACTTTAGGCCTTTCTGCTTCTCTTTGAATGGAATTCAGTTAATTATTTATACAAATTTAATTATCATTCAATTTTTTTATTAAGACCTTTTACGATTACGTATATAGACATGTACATATATATATATAAGTTTCATTTCAAAATTAAATTTTAATTTTAATCCGTGGCGCTATTTTTGTTTACCATTTTCTAATTGTTTTTTTAAATTTTTTTTCTCTATTTTCAGGTAGGTGACAATGTACTTTTTAAACGTATTGGTGATGTATACTTTAAGCAATTTTATCTTTTTTTTTTGTGAGTTGAAAAGTTTTTTTGATTTCCTTTCTTTTTTTTTTCTTTATACTTAATGAAATTATCTCGTCGAAACAAGTCAATAACATAAGTTGTATAATCGACTCTTTGCTTTACACGTGCGAACATAAATTATTTTATTTAAGTTTATATCATAATATCGTAAAAGTGAATTAGGTAAAATAGATGAATAAGATTTGAACTTGATTTATATTAGATCGGTTTTTTTAAAAGAATTACATAGGATTTCGTGTCAATAACATTCCTCTAAGCAAACGTTTTCAACTCAGCATCGGTTCAACTTTCACTTGCTCTAATTTATGAAGTTGATCTTTTAAAACCTTTAGGACAACTTAATAGGATTCATTTTAATAATTTTTTTCTTTCTAAGCAAACTTTTCGAACTTAGCAGCGGTTCGGCTTACATTTCCTTTAGTCTATGAAGTCAATCCTTTAAAATTCTTAAGAGCAACTATAAGGAATTCAGTTTAATAATTTTTCTCAAAGCAAACGTCTTCAACTCAGCGGCAGTTCGGCTTACACTTCCCTTAATCTATGAAATTTATCTTTCAAATCTTTTAGAACAACTTAATAGGATTTATTTTAATAATTTTTGTCTTTCTAAGCAAACTTTTCCAACCTAGCAGCAGTTTGGCTTACATTTCTTTTAATCTCCGTAGCCAGTCTTTTAAAATTCTTGAGAACATCAATATAGGACTCAGTTTGATAATTTTTCTCAAAGCAAACGTCTTCAACTCAGCAGCAGTTCGGCTTACACTTGTTTTGGCCTCTAAAGTCTATTCTTCTAACAGTTCAAGATTTTTTTTATTGTAAATATCTGATAATAGATGTACACTCTAAAAAACATAATGTTAGCTTTTGTAACTCAGCAGTATTTCTGATTACAGTTTATTTAGTTCTGCTTCTTCAGCTATCTTTTTCAAAGTCGGCTGTTCTTTAATATTTTCTATCTCTATATAAAATTTCTTCCATAGCAGATACATATATTTTAAGTAAAACATTCTACTCCTATGATGAAACTTAGCCGTGTTCCTGCTTATTATTTACATTTCTTTAATTTTTTAGAGTATAACTCTCTCTTTCTCTCGCCCTCTCTCTCTCTCTCTCGCCCTCTCTCTCTCTCTCATTCTCTCTCTCCCTCCCTATATCTCTCTCACCCTCTCTCTCTCTCTTTTCTTCTCTTTCTCCATCGCTCTCTCTCTCTCTCCCTCTCTCTTTTAGATTGTAGATATCTCAATGTCGGTTTATAAAACCAATTAGTTTTCTCTAAAATAATGTTTGTTTGTGAAATAAAAGGTTACTTTCTTCGGATGGATTCAAAAGTCGATTTTCTAAATTTTAGGGTTTTCCCAAAAAAAAAAAAATTAAAGCATTTTGTTCATACTAACCACCTTCTTTGCAAAAAATTTATGAATGCAAATGTGCTTGTTTTTTTAGAACGGACAAACAAACAAAGCAACGAACGAAGTCATTAAACAGCAAAAGTTTTATATAAAATTGTTATGTATGTATAGAGAAACATGTGTAGTCCAAATGTTTTAAAAAGTAAATTAAAACATTCCAGGTTTCACTTAGACTTGCTCGTCCGCTACTGTGTATATATATGTCTTTTATGACACATAAGATAGAAGAGAAAGAATTTTAGTTTCACTCTAAAGTTTCTCTGTTTGAAATGAATAAATAACTTTTGGCGTTGCGCCAACAAAAGAAAATTATGATGATTATGCATATAATAAAAAAGGAAACTGTCAGAATTCTTTCGTTTTTCTTCTTTTTTTTTTGTTATGCTTGTATTCTTCATTACAATTTCAAACTACGAAAATAGGTAAATTTTATAAAATTAAATTTTTTTGTTTATTTTTTTCTAAATTAAATCTTTTCAAAAGGAAATGAAACATGACTTGTAAAGATCAAATATAAAAGCGAATTTTTTGATAGCACCTCGCTCGCTCGCTCTATGATAGTATCCTGATTTTATTAATGCATTGGTAAAATTTCGAATTCAAGTAAAACACAAAAAAAAATAGAATTCATCTTTCTGGCTGTGGGATTCTATGAGCGCTTGTCTGAATTACAAAAATCAGGTTGAGAAAAAAAACGATTCAACCAAGAGAATTGAAGTAGAAGCTGAAACAACTTTAAAAAAATTTAAATGTTCAACCCGAAAGCAATAATTTTCGCCTCCCACAGTTAACAAACGAATGGAACATTATTCAGGTATTGCTTCAGCATGGTAAGCCGTGCCATCCTACCATACAGGTATAGTGACACGGATCCAATTTTCAGCGCATAAAAGGCATGATTTTCTGTACCCTAACCATTAGAGATTTCCAAGGTCCACCGTACATTAGGCTTATACCGTTTTGTCTTTATGTCTTTGTCAGGGATTTATAAGTATTACAAATTAATCGCACAATGAATAAAGTCTTCTTGTTGCAGTCACAGCTTTTTCTATATGCTTTAAGTTATTGGATATCGAATATTCGCCACAGGGAATATATAGCTTTATTTTCGCCTCACTTGTCTTATGGTAGTGGGATATGTGCCTTTGCCTATTTGAACTTAGCGTGATAGGTATCCAAGATTCGCCGCACGGCGATTATAGCTTTCTTACCTGTTTTTACCTGTTTTGCAAATTTCGCGTGAGAGTTGATATAATGAAGGTGATCTAGTTTTTGTGATTTATTCGGTTTTTTTTTTTTTTGGTTTTTTCTAAAATTTCGTTATTGAAAAGCGCACAAGGTTAGCGCTTTTGCTCAATAAAACTAAAGAAATATAATAATTACCTAGTTTTGTTGATCTACGTTAAATGGTTAATGGGCACATCCAAAAAGTGCATACATACGAGCAGTGATGACTATCTTAATTTAAATATTGGGTGATTTAAAAAATGCCGAAACATGTTTTTTCTTTATTTATTATTTTCTTTCGACTTATTTAACTTTCATTTTAACCGGTCTTTTTCCATTAATAATTTTCTCTCAAATAAAATTTTACTTTCAAGAAACTGATAGAAAAGTTAGGACATTATTTGCTGTATAAAGTAAAGTGTTATGAAAAATATCCAGGTAAACAGGACGAATGTAGTAGTAAATACCGTTTCATTCATCTCAGTTTTGAATTTTAGGTTGATTGCAAAGGCTGGGCATAGCTAAGCTGAGAAATTTGTTGCCCGCACCATAGTTTCGAATTAGCTCTTTGCAATGCCTTGATATTAGTACTAGTACTATCTACACTAGTTCTACCCTATAAGAGTCTAATTTTCTTCTAAACATATCAATAAAGAGGATTAGTGTATCCGACATAAATCTACTTTCCATAGTGTCTTGGCGTAAAGCATTCATTTCTAGTCATCAGTTATTGTTGATTCCACCAATTGAATGTAGCTCTAATCCATATAGAATAAGTTTGGCAAGTCCTTAAGGGTCTTCAATATAAAGCCCTGCGAAACCTGTAAAGTTCGAATAGATGTTCACGAATAATTTCTAGCATTTTTGTTTCAAATATTCGTAAATGTTTTCATATCAATTTCTCCGAAATACGTGAATATAAAACAAACTTAGGTTTGTTTCAGATAATCGTGAATGTTCTTCAATTTAAGTTCTTCAGGCAACATAAGTGAAATTCTTTTATCTCAAATGTTTTAGAAGATAATTTTCGTAACTGTTTCTTCGCTTAATTTCTTCAGATACTTTCCCGAATGCTTTCCTGCTTAAACTTTTCGTTTTTACTTATCTCAGATTGTACAGGCATGAAAACATCCGTTAATATTTTTGATTTCAGTTTCTTCGAAATAGTTGGTTTCTCATTCATGTCAGTTGCTTAAAAATATTCGGTTTTTCACCTCAGTTTCGTTCTAAAATGTTTCTCTCCCCTGACTAGCTCAATGAAAATTGATCAGTTCAGCTTCTTCGTATAAAGTAATATTCGTGAATTGTTCTCACCTCGTTATGTTCACGTAATATATTCCTGAACTTTTCTTACTTCTTGCGTTTCTTCAAAATATACGGTTTCTCACCACAGTTGCTTCAAAATATTCGGTTTCTCACCTCAATTTCATCCCTTTATGTTTCTTACTTCGATTTGTTCAATGAAAGTCAACTCAGTTTTTTCAGACAAAATAATGTTCGTAAATTTTCTTAACCTCTTACGTTTCTTCAAAATATTCGGTTTCTCTCACCTCAGTTGCTTCAAAATATTCGATTTTACATCTCAACTTCACCTCTTAATGATTCTCGCCTTGATTTCTTCAATGAAAATTGATCAGCTCAGTTTCTTTATACAGAATAATGTTTGTGAATTTTCTTTATCTTTTGCGTTTCGCCAAAATATTCGGTTTCACACCTCAGTTGCTTCAAAATATTCGCTTTCTCACCTCACTTGCTTCGAAATATTTGCTTTATCACCTCAATTTTACTCCTTAATATTTCTCAACTCTATTTATCCAATGGACATTGATCACAGCTCAGTTTTTTCGTATGAAGTAACCTTCATGAATTTTTCTCACCTCGATTTGTTCACGTAGTATATTCGTGAATTTTCTTTACCTATTGCGTTTCTTCAGAAATTATTTTTGAATCTCAATTATTTTCGGATAAGATTCGTAAGTGTTTCTCATCTTACTTCAAACATTAAAATTTTTCGCAACTTTTCCAACTACCTAATGTGAAAACTGAAGGCAATGATGTGTACGCCTATTGATAGAAATCTTGCATATGTATGCATATATTTTCTTAATAATACTTTTGGGACTTTGAACATTAACAACAAAAGTCAAGATGTCTACAAGAGATATAAAATAAAATAAACTCTTTGATGATCACATGGTGCTACGGGCAAGATTAGTCAGTCAGTCTCATGGTTAATTTGTTATTGTTTCATCTCTCAATGCTTGTCAACCAAAATAAAAAATAATTTCTTTTTGTATTATTGATGTATGTACAACTGTCACAATTTTACGAGTCTTATTTATTTTATCCAATTTTTTTTTTTTTTTTTTTGTTCGTTCAGCTAAGCTCTGTTCACGAGTATATTAGTATTTATGTACTTGACGATTGTGTTGCATGGTTCCCTCACTAATAGTTTTGTTGTTCTTATATTTATGAATAGGAAATTAACAAAATAAATTCGCAGCCATACTAATATAACGCAGTTGTAGATGACTAGACAACAGAACAACAATTGACATAAATTGCCATAAATTATCATTAAAAAAAAAATGTTTTCGACTGACTATGCTTCATGGTGTGAATTTTTTATATTCAACATCTGTAATATATTCTTGCCGTCTTTTATATGTACCCACAAATATACGTATGGGACCTTACAATATTGCTAATAAGACCTTCAACATCGCTTAGAGTTTAATTCGTTTGAAATTCTAAAAACTAATTAGTTACATCCGTTTGTAGGTCCGTTCTTTTTTGTATGGCTCTTTTTTGGTCATTGTAAACTTAAGAGATTTTTTTTCTAGTATATATAATCTAGGGTGACACTCAGGCGAACATAAGTGATGGGAAGGAGAATAGATCTTGGAAGGCCTGAGGACCGTATAATCAATAATGGTTGGGCCTTTACTGATAATCAAGCGCACGCTACAGCCAATCCTACAGGTTATTATTGAGATGTTGAGAGTGGAAGCTGCCAAATTGTTAGGTTTTCAAGGAAAGAGTTGACTGGAAAGACCACAATATCTTTAAAACAAGTCAAAACACTATAGTAGAGTAATATTGACCGTTAAATACCTTACACCTCTTTGCTTCATATAATTATTCAGTTAATTTTCGTGGGAAAACTTTATAACTTGTCTCCATGTTAAGGCATGTTTTCATGGCATCCTCTTATAGGAAAAGGGCCTAAAGCGTGAACTGACGTTATCAAAATTTAGCGAAAGTCATTTTTCCTCGTTTTATTCTTTTACTATCTCTACCAGAAAATTAGAATTTTTTGTCATATAAAGGCTTATTTTTCATGAGGATCTTTGTAATTGATGATGTCCTATGTGGTTCAAATTTGATGCAATTATTATTTCCAGGATGAAACATTAAAATTCATATCTTTTTAGTCATATAAAGCCTTATTGTTCATGGAAATCTGTTAATAACGTCTAAAATAGATCCACTTGGTCGAAATTTGATGCAAATAATTTTTACGCCAAATTAGTGCTACGAACCAATTTCTAGGATGAAACATTAAAGATCAGACCTTTCCATTCACATAAAAACATACTTCATGGAAAACTTTATATGTAATGCTGTCGAAAAAATAGACCTATCTGGTCCAAATATAATTTTTACATTATATTACTATTAAAGACTGGATTGCATTATCAAGTATTAAAAATTGGACGTTTTTATTACACGAAAAGTCCTGCTTTTCATAGAAGTGGTTATTCAAAAAATAACCCCATCCGATCTGGTTCTAGCGGTGATTCAAAAAATGGCTCTATGCGATACAAATTTTTCACATTTCTTTTGTACAACAAATGATCTAATGATTTTGGTTAAAAAAGTATTAGAAATTGCAAGTTTCGTCATATAGAGAAGACACTTTCAAATAGGGCGCTATATGAGGGATCGTGGTAGAAATGCTTCGATTGAATCTATTTTTAATAGCGTTCGTTCTAGAACTATACGATGCTAATGTTCCAAAGTTGGTCAAAATGTATCAAAAATAGCAATCTGTAGATTGAACCCAAGAGTTCATGGAAAGACAGACAGACAGACAAGCTTAAATTGATATAAGACCTTGCTGGGTGTTAGATACATCCGCACTGTTTACTGCAAGATATTGTGGGTATAAAAAGCGATCAAAAGTCCACTTCAAATTTTTTACTTCCTGCAAAAAAGGATTCCAAACGGCTTTGTTAGCTATATTTGTAATAAAAATATCAAACAATTTTCATCCATTCAACACATGGTGGCACTGTGTGGTGATATTCAAAGCTTAAGATGATATATTATCTTTTATTTCACGAACATTTACCCCAAATATATTTCGAAAAAGTTATCGTACCAATGACTTCGCGGCCTTGCTGTGTCATCATTTTGACCATATAGCCTTCAAATGAGATTCATGTGTAAATCTTAGATTTTTTATCTACATATAATAGATTTAGAGTTTACAATACAATACAATACAATGGCAAGTTCAAACGCCAATAATCTCGTTCGGGTGGTGACCCTCATATAATCATTTTAGACCTGTAGTATCTGTACTGCACATTTATAGGACGGGAGGAAGGAAATAAGCCACAAATTCACTCCTACTCTTTTTTTTTTACCAAAAATACTGGCCATTTTAGTAATTAACAAATATTAGACTTTTTTTTCTCATTTGCTTGAAATGGGTATTCAAGGGTAGCCTTAAGCCGAGTATATTTTTTTTTGCTTATTAGGAAAAAACACGCAGTCTTAAATGCAAAATAAAAATCTTTTTCCTTTTTAGTTTTATATTTTTTTTTTCTCAACTTAATATCGCCAAACCAAAGATTTATGTGTGTACACACTTTTCCCTCTTTGTGAAGTTATTTATATTCTCATATATAGAGGTGTTTGTTGTGTTTGTGTTTGTGCCTTGCATATGGTTAATAGTTCGCTCGTTCTTTCTGTCTTCGTCTCTCTCTCTCTCTCTCTCTCTCTCTCTCTCTCTCTCATAATATTGCACGGGGATACCACATTAAAAATTAAGGTCAAACTGCAGTAATAAACTGCACACACAACACAATAACAACAACAACAGCAACAACAACAAACAGATAATAAACAGAGAATTTTCGGTTTTAACCAGCAATTACCATGAGGTCAACATAAACACAACATCAAACCGCCAAATGCAGGCCACATGATATATATGTAAAGAAAGAAAAAAAAGCAGAAAAAAAGAAAGGCCATATAACGGTAAAATCATAAAAATAACTTGTAAAACCTGTAAAGAAATCACAGAGTTTAAGAAGTCAGAAAAAAAAAGCTACTAACGTCGTAACGTCGTACGTAAACTAACTACTAACAATCAAAAGACTTTCTATGGCAGAATAGCAAAAAAAAAAAAAAAAGAATCACAATTTCAAGATAAAGAAAGAAAAGGTGCGCCGCTCTAGTGTATACCACCAATCACCAACCAGTTGAACGGCTAAGAGAATGTTTATGAGGTAAGCTGTGCAACAGTATAGCAGCAGCAGCAGCAGCAGCAGCAGCAGCAGCAATGAAGCGACTTTAACAACTGGTTCATCACTACCTGATAGAATGATTAAAATAAGTAAAACTTGGATACGTGTATGTGCGAAATGTATGCGTTGTGTGTATGTTTGTTTGTCGGTTTGTACTTTTCTGAAGTTTATATTTAAAAATGTTAAAAAATAATGAGTGAAATGCTGCATTCACATTTCAAACGGAATTCTGTGATATTGATATGAGTGATACATCAATTGAAGCAAAAGTTAAGCTCTTTTTCAAAGCATTTTTCTTCTCAATCAGTCGCATGAACACTAGGTGATGGTGGTAATGACGGTGAAAGGCAATAAGGAGTTATTTATTTATTTTTTTTTTTTTTTTTTTAAATATATATTTATTTATATTTTTTCTCTCTCTTAAGGGAAGTTTGAAAAACTAAGACTTTTAGTGTCGACATATATAAGAAAATGTTTGCAAATTTCACTTCAAATTTACCGCAAATATTGTAAATATTTAGTATTAACTTGAAATGACAGACAATCACAGAGTGTGTTGTTGTTCCGTTGAAACAACAAACTATATAAGAACCCGTTATGTTGACCGATTGTTTAACGGTGGTTCTAGTTAGTCTGCATGTGTGTTTGTGTGTGTGTGTGTGTGTGTGTGTTGTGCTTTTCAGTTATAGCCAGCCGGTCTACCTTTCTTCGTAAAACAAAAAAGTTGCGGTCGGTCGCACCATAAGTGTTTACTACTTTTATTATTTAGCTGTTCTTGCCGCTTACTTTACCTTACCGACTTGCCTTACCTTACCTTACCTTAGCTTTGCTTTTCTACACAGATATTTGCTTTTCTTATTTAATGGCTTAACGTGTTTGGAATTAATTTCATTTCTCTGTACATAATATGTCTGTTTGAATAAATGACCAAACATGCCTTTATTGTATGACATTATTTTGCTATTTTCCTTTCTATCTATCTCTCTATCTCCTCTTTCTCGGTGGTTATTTATTTATTTTTCTTTCGTTTTTGTATACAACAATATATGAAAAATTCACTCACATATATACTATGCTGTGTTCATTCAACAATGATTTTCTATAGTATGTATAGACTATTTTAACGTTTCAGTCTTTTTTTTTTTTTATAACCTCCATAGAGACCATATTATATTTTAGCAGACGCTTGTAAGTCATAAAAAAACATGCATTGCATATCCAAGTATATATATATTTTTAAAAGGATCGTAAAAAAACATTTGAGGTTAACGTTGTTCCTTGATATAAAAATTGCAGATTTTTGACAGATGAACGGATGGACGGATGAACGGATGGACAGATATGGCTATGTATATATGTGCATATATGGTCTTGATCAGCGTTAAACGTCTTAGCCGGGTCTGGCGATACGTCCATCCGTCCATCTGTCAAAAATATGGGGTCGTGCAGTCGTAAGTACTTGGGATCGTGCGGTCGAAAGTACTTAGGGTCGTGCACTCGTAAGTGCTTGGGGTCGTGCAGTCGTAAGTACTTGAGGTCGTGCAGTCGTCGGTACTTGACGTCATGTAGCCGTAAGTGCTTGGGGTCGTGTAGTCATAAGTACTTGGGGTCGTGCAGTCATAGGTACTTGATGTCGTGCAGTCAGAAGTACTTGGGATCGTGCAGTCGTAAGTATTTAGGGTCGTGCAGCCGTAGGTACTTGGGGCGTGCAGACGTAAGTACTTGAGATCGTGCAATCGTAAGTACTTAGGGCCGCGCAGTCGTAGGTACTTGGAGTCGTGCAGTCGTAAGTACTTGGTATCATGTACTGAGCGAAGTGAATATTTCCTATTTTGGTTAAATAATGGCCTAAAAATTACGGAATTTTTAGTTATTTGTTAAATATATTCGCACCCAGTTCGTCCTAACAAAAGTAAAATTTAATTTCCACAACCATCACAAAAATACTGCCGCCATATTGTATGAAAATATAATCCAAAATATATACGATAACTGCGATACGATATTGGATCAGTAAGCCAAGTAAATGAATTGTAATTTTATTTTGGAAGCAAATATTATCGATCAAAAGGCTCGAACCCAACCGTATATTGTTTTTTTCTCAGATTTTCATACTTTAACACTAAACCATATACGATAACTGCGACACGATATACGACAATCGAATATGCCAACTAAATGAATTGTAATTTTATTTTGGAAGCAAATATTATCGATCAAAAGGTTCGACCGTAACCGTACATAATTTTTTTTCTCACATTTTCATACTTCAACACCACGCAGAAGAGTTGAAAATTATGGTTTTTTTTTTATGTTACGGTCACACAAAACGACAGCAACCGTAAAGTGCTTAAGTATGAAAATATAGGCTAAAATGCAAATTATTTGCAAAAATTTATCACTACCACCATAATTGTCGTTTTTGAATTTCCGTTGTGTTTTTATGCATTACCTCGCTTATGTGTGTGTGATGTGTAAATATATATTTTAAATTATTCATTACACCACCTTTACAGAGAAAAATGTTGTATGGCAGCAGAGTTCCTTCTTTAGTTTTTATAACTCATTAACATACGCTTCCTTTTCAAAGTACCCAGTGTGTTAACCCTATTTAAATTTAAAAAAAAAAAAAATCATTAAAAATTTGAAATAAAAAAAAAAGTATTTTTTATTCTCTCTCTGTTCAAATTTAATTTATATTTATTAATATAAATAGGTCAAATGATGATATTAAATATAATTAAAATTTAAAAAAAAAGTATTACACATTTAGAGCCATTAACGAAACTTATCCTAACCAAAGCATTTTGAAAGGAAAAGAGTAAAAACTTGTATTCTTTTTTCAGAATTCAATTTTGTAAGTTTAAGTGAAGAACGAATTCGCCTACCTCTTCTTTCTCGAATTTTTTGAGACTATTTTTAAAGATTTGGCGAACAAAGCTATCTACTTTTTTTCTTGGATATATCCCCCCTTGCCATATTTGATTTGCTTACTGGCTGTCATCTTCCATTTTCAATTCGTTCGAATTCTTCCTATTTCTTATATTTTCATGATCAAAAAATTATGTAGAAAATGATGTAGAAAATGATGTAGACAATGCTTGAAGAATAAATGACTGGTTACTTTACATTAACTTAAATTTTTTATAACAAGATTCTTGCCAGCTATCTTCCATTATTTACACTTCATTTTATTTGTTTGGGTTAAGAACGACGCCGCCTATCTTTTCTAACGTAGAAGAATTCAGATATAATTTTTTTTAAAAACGAAACAAATCGCAATTTGAAGAATCGAATAAATGGCAACTGGAACGGAACGGTCATTACTTCAAAATGATCGAATATTTTACGAAGACAATGGGATGTCTTTTGCTTTGCAATTAACAATATTTATATAGTGCTGACTTAGGTCAACGTCAAAGTGCTTATATAATAAAAAAGAAAAATGTAGTTTCCGACGTTTCGTCACATAGTAAATCGTTCAATTAAACTAAGCAGTTCAGACAAGAAGTTTATAAATAAATTTTCCATTGCTGCTTTCAAAACTTAATCATTTCAAGTCAAATATTTTGTCAAAGTGATTAAATTATTTTTCTGTTCTTCATTTAATTCCTACTTCTGCCCATTTATGTGCAATGATTTTTCTTAAAATCTCCGAAATGTTAATCTATCTGTAGAATTTTTTGATTCAAAGAAAAGGAAAAGACTTTCAAAAGAAATCATTGTTTGAAATTTCGCGGAAAAATAACGCTTAAGGTAGGCTACTGGATACACAGTGAATGAATGTGCTTTTTGCAGAAACACTTTGTGTTAATGATGTAAAAATAATTTTCCATTTCTTTAAACGAAAGCGAGTTGTTTTCTCTCTTAAATTTTCATATTTAATTAAAGTAAAAGCTTTGGGCAATTCTCGCTTATTAATGCTTCACCAACTGGACAACAACATTTTCTTTTTCATTTAAAATCCTTTTAATCATTCATTTTGCATTTTTTTTTTCCCTAGAGTAAATTTAATTTCTGTTTAAATGCTTTCAAAACTATTTTTAATATCTTTTTTTTACATTTTTGCGAAACAAGGAAAAAATGTTTACTTTAAATTAAACCAGTTTTTGAGTTAATGACAAATTGATGTGAACAAAGGAAGTTGTCACCAACAATGATATATTTTTGTCACCTATCACGTCAAGCTACGAGTTTTCTCAATGATTTATTTCAAGATATTATTAACGGTTATCATATTCAAGAAATTAGTCATCTTTAACTGTTGGGAATCACTTTTTAACTTCGAAATATATTTTGTTGCAACTGTAAATTTTTTTATTTATATA
>KK351122.1:72263-144112 GCA_000671755.1 Glossina brevipalpis | reverse complement strand
ATAATATATAATATATAATATATAATATATAATATATAATATATAATATATAATATATAATACAAAATATATAATATTGTTACGAAAATCACAAACTGTTAAAATACACGTGCAACAAATTCGACTAAACCTATGAAGGAGGAAATTCCTTTTAATGTGATACCTGTGGCGGTCATAAAAAGGCCCATTTGCATCTGTTAATGAAAAGATTGACACAGAATTCCCGCGAAATCTGATAGTAATAGGATTAATGAAACTACGCCGGCAAATCCAGCAGCAAAGTATTACCAAGTATAGCAGAAAGGGACGCAGAGTTTGTGATATTCGTAAGGTTTATAAGGGGAGGATTTTGCTTAAAACAGAGGAGTTGATTAAAAATATTTGAGAAGCGGCTAAGCGTTCCTTTTAATAAATTTGTAAAAAAAAAAACATTGAGATTGTAAATAGAAATCAACGCTTTTCCCTACCTATCGATACGGACTTTGTCTAAAGGAAAATTCCGAAGGGCAGTTTAGTAACATTATATATATATACAGTATACTAAAAAGTGTACTGTATACAGTTTATTAGTACACAGTATAGAATACAGTATAGTATACAATATAATGTACCGTATAGTATACATTATATCGTATAGTATGTAGTATAGTATACAACATATAATATAAAATATATTTATTTATTTTTATATTTAATTATAAATTTAGCAGACGGATTGTGACTCAATTAGTTCATCGTTCAAGAATATTTAACGATTTCCATTAAAAAAACGTAAAAATTTTTTAGAAGCGATGCATTAAATCTGTTACATCTCAATGACAAGACAAAACGGACCAAAATCTAGAAAAAAGGTTTCATGTTTAATTTGAAAAAAGCCTTTTTGGGTTTGATTTTTTTTTCTCTTTTTGTCGAAAGTAGGGCGTATATGCGAAACATACGCAGCAGTCGGAAGGAAAATTAGCATGCTCTGCAATGTAAAATATACATGTATTCTGAATGTATGTGCTCATGTATATATATATATATATATATGTAAGTCTGTAAGTAACTGAGAATATTAGAGACCATTGTAGCCAGGTTGGTATTGAAAAAAGTTCAAATCGGTTAAAGGGTACGCCTACGAGGCATAGTCTAGACTGAGAGTAACATATATTTTGAAGAACAGAAAATTAGATTGTTTGCACGTTTCTCATGCTACTGTATAATAGATATATAATCGTACGATTCGGCCACAGTTGAATATAATTTTCTTAAATACTTGTTTTTCTAATGAAAATGTCTCAGGTGCATAAAGTACTTTTTTTTGTGAAATTGATTAAAGATATTTGCAAATATTTATACCATTGTCGCACTTCCTTTTGCCAATGGTTTTTTAGGTAATGATATGCGTTACGCATGTAAATAATTATTAATGCTAAGAACTGACCGATGGACAGAAACCCATTCTTCTCACTACAAAGCTCTAAAATTAATTCTGTATTCTTCTTCATTAGCGTTACGATAAGCAAATATCAAAGTTTCATAATTGCTTACGAATTCTTAAAAAAGAAAAAAAAAAGATTTACATAAAATGAAAAAATAAATATATATTTAATTAATGCTAGAAGAAGAAAAAGTAAAAATTCCAAAAGAAACAAGTCAAGGAATTCGGATAAATAACCCAAAAGTAAAACAACAAAATAATGCTAATTCAAAAAGGAAAAAAGGGAAAAAAATAAAAAAAAGATAAAAAAGAATTTTCATCATTAAAACTTAGATAGAGAACATTAAAAATAAAAGGTATTTCAATCTTCTCAATTTCTGTCTGGCTGGTTGTAAAGATTTTATTGAAACTTAATTGGTCATGTAAATCACAGCAATATTAGTCGATGGAATAAATTGAAATTTTCTTTCTCTTGAATTTTACTATTTAGCACATTTTATATAACTTAATTAAAATCCCTATTGTCTGTGCTGTGCTGTGCTGCCATTTGAAGTTGTCTGCTTATTTATTTTAAGTCATTTACATTTACTCGATATGCAATCAAGATATCTCTACTAAAACTCTACACTACTCTCTATCCATTTATAATGTTATACAATCAATGATGAAGTATATATTCATACATACATACATACATACATATAAAGTAATGACATAACGTGGCTGTATAATACACGTGCACGTATCTATCTTCACTAACATTGTTTTCCCCTGTAAAACATCTCTATGCGTTTAATTCAATATCATCCCACCCGTAAACCTACTCCCGCATTCATTCATTTATCTATCAAACTATCAATCTGTCTATTTACCTGTACTACGTTACTGCATAGACGTGGGCATGTAACATATCTATCTATATCTATATATATCTTTATACTTGTATACATATATATATATATGTATGTATACGTGCATTGAAGATTATTGAAATCAATCACAAAATGTGTGAAATTAATTTGCATGTTATTTCGTTGCTCGTCGCTTGTGTCGTCATCGTCTGTTGTCAAGAGACAAGCTTACTGACATTGATTCAAGGTACTTTTTCAATTATTAACTTCATTATAGGAGAGACATTTCTATTTTTCATTTCTTATACTAAAATATATTTAATAAGAAAATTGTGAAAATTTTACTTCAAAATTCATTTCTCTAGCTTCTTGCTATTGGGCTTATTATGGGAAACAAAAAAAAAAAACAAAAAGAAATTTCAAGTTACTAGTGATAGAAAATATTCGATTGAAAATTTTGTCCATTATTAGCTCAGCAACAGAAACTTGCTGTGTTGAGAGGGCTATCTCAGTACAAAGTATTTTTCTTGGATAGATGCATAGAGATGGAATTAAACGAGATGGATAGATGGAGCTAGTCACAGTGGTAGATGTAGGTAGTGACATTGATAGTGAGAATAATGGAGACAGAAAGAGACAGTGAGAGATAGAGATATGGAAATAAAAATGGAAATAAAAATGGAGATAGAAGTGGAGATAGACATACAGATGGACATGGAGATGGACATAGAGATGGACCCAGTGATGGACATAAACGTGGACACAGAGATGGACATAGAGATGGACATGGAGACGGACGTAGAAATGGACATAGAGACGGACATAGAAATGAACATAGGGATGGGCATAGAGATGGGCATAGATATGGACATAGAGATGGACATAGAGATGGACCTAGAGATGGACCTAGAGATGGACATAGAGATGCACATAGAGATGCACATAGAGATGCACATAGAGATGGACATAGAAATGGATATAGAGATGGATATAGAGATGGACATAGAGATGGACCTAGAGATGAACATAGAGATGAACATAGAGATGCACATAGAGATGCACTTAGAGAAGAAGAAAAACATAGAGAAGAAGAAAAACATAGAGATGAAGAAAGATATAGAGATGGACCTAGAGATGGACATAGAGATGCACATAGAGATGCACATAGAGAAGACGAAAAACATAAAGATGAAGAAAGATATAGAGATGAAGAAAGACAGAGAGATGAAACAAGACATAGAAATGAAGGAAAACATAGAAAAGAAGAAAAACATAGAAAAGAAGGAAAACATAGGAAAGAAGAAAACGCAGAAAAGAAGAAAAACATAGAAAAGAAGAAAAACATAGAAAAGAAGAAAAACGCAGAAAAGAAGAAAAGCATAGAAAAGAAGAAAAGCATAGAAACGAAGAAAAAAATAGAAAAGAAGAAAAACACAGAAAAGAAGAAAAACATAGAAAACAAGAAAAACATAGAAAAGAAAAAATAGAAAAGAAGAAAAACATAGAGATGAAGAAAGACATAGAAAAGAAGGAAAACGTAGAGATGAAGAAAAATATAGAGATGAAGGAAAGCATAGCGATGAAGAAAAAACATAGATATAGAAATTGAGGTAGAAGAAGAGGTCGTAGTAAAAATATAGATGGGGCAATATGTAAAAACCAAAAAGGAAAGAGAGATAAAGAGGGAAAGAAGGAAGAGAGCGCAGGGAAAAAGAGGGTTAAACTATAGTGTGTTGCATGTTAGTCCTTCAGCCTGAAAAAATTTAAATTTTTGGATGGGGAATTTAAAACTTCGAGAAAATTTCAAATATCTATCGTAACTATAATTTATATACATTTATCAACACCGTTGTTGTCAAAAGAATAATTTATCAACATCCGTTTGGGAAGAGCGGAGATAAAAAAATTTACTTTGGAGTATCTAGTTACATTATACCCAAAAAAAAAAAAAGAAAAGACATAGAGAGTGTAGCTATAGCCAAGTAGTAGCCACTACCATATACTTGTTATCATCTTATGTTACTATCAAAAGCAGCAGTGGTAGAAATTTTATTACTTCATAACAAATAAAAAAAAAAAAAATTAAAAAGCAAGAAGGAAGCAATTGCTGCTGTTATGCGATATACCTATTACGAACTCTTCAATTGACATTGATTGATGAAGATTAATAATGTGGAAATTTATTACTTTAATTTCTTTATTAAATAATCACAATTTCTTCTTCGCACATATATATTGCGTTTACTGCTGTTCCTTAATGCGAAATGGGGCATTAAAAATTTTTTTGATTTTAAATTTTATTTCCCTATATTTAATACACAAAAAAAAAAAAAATTTCCCCGAAAAATATATTATAATTTTGTGTACAGATTCTAAACGTATATTAAACTTTTATTCTTATTTTTCTTTTATTTATATACACAAGAAAGAAATAAACTTTAGCCATTTTAAACATACTAATGTTATTTCTTGAGCACATTGACTAACTAAACCTAAACCTCGCTATTGAATTTTCCTTTTATTCTCTTCTCTTAACGCTTGAATGGATATATTTGCCTTTTTCATAATCTAAACGAAAATCATCTCCAAACAACACTTTACACTCTAACAATTAGTTAATGAAATGAAAATTGTTCACTTAATTCTGAAATGATAAAATACTGCATATAATGGCATAAACTTCACTCCGTTACTCGTTTATATAAATGAATGCAATGAACTTTTTAATTATTTTATACACTTAAATAATTTCTGTTAATTAAATGCCGGTTTGCATGTGTTCAAGTTCATCCAAGTAAGAATATATGTGACAATGCTATCGTTGTCAGGACAACATTTATTGTTCTGTGAATTATTTAATTATGACTCTTTAAATTATAATTGAAAAATGAATTCATAAAATTCATTTGCGCGCGCACTAAAGGTAAACTTATGAAAATCGATTAATTTTTTTTTTATCGTCAAACATCAGATCGGTAAAAGTTTTGGTTTGTTAACACATAACTATTCACAAGAATATGAAACAAATTTTAAGATTTTATTTAAATATTTGTTTTTATAAAAAAAATGTAACAATCATAGAGGAGGAAGATGGTCATGATTGGGGTAAATTAATTGTAGGCGATCATCGAGTTATTTCAATTTCTTTCACAGCACAGGCAGCTCCACAAGTTTTGTTAACTCTTTAGTGACAAGAAATTTGCACAACAAAGACTCTATTAAATTAATAAATTTTCAATCAGGATAAAATGCTCTGTGCACCTGTTTATAGCTCTTGTCTCGTTAGACTTTGAAAAAAGCAAATTAATTGCAATTGAAAAGCTTAGAGTGGTATCATATACACTTAGCTTAAGTGATTAGGTGAGTTATGTGCGACTCAGTCTCAATTGTTGTGCAAAGAATTAAGAAAAACTTTCGAGTTCTTACAAAGTCCCTTGAAGACCTGGGTATATAATTATTTCCTTCCCTTCCCTTAAGGGGCTAAGTAACGTCACTGTAATTTTTTTCTTAATATTTAAATGTATTCGTAAGATGCTTAATCAATCCAGCTGGGCCCATTCATTCGCTTATTGTTTTGCGTTTCTCTAGGGTGTCTTGTAATATCTCTAAGTAAGAACTCTCAATCCCTACAATAGTCAAACAATGTGCAGCTTTCAATTTGTATATGACAAACATCGCGTACTAAAACTTGGTCAAAGAATTGTGCTAGGATGTTATCTCTCTAAAAAGTGAATATAAAAATAATCTCGATCTCGTCTAACTCCAGCATTCCGTCGCTAATTAAGGCATAAATTTAGAGGACAAAATATTGAAGAATCATTCTAACTAAAAGTCATTTATCTATTTAAGCGTAGAAAAGATGTTCGGATCGGATAATTATTATGCAAATGACAAACAACCATAAGGGATTGGCACAAAGTGAACACAACATTTTTAAGTTTTGTATTAATTGTATGCATATTATAGATTAGTTGGAAATGTATAAATTTTCTATCATTTTCCTTAATGCTAAGTGATGAGAGTGTACTACGGGCAAACCTACATTTTATTTTTTATAAAAAATATACAAAAAAAAAAAAACAGTCATTAAAATGCAAGTATTCAGACAAACGAACAATATTTGTAACGAACAAAACTTGTAAAGAAATAATTCAGATGAATAGCTTACGAAATGAAAAGTGATAATTTTTCCTGAAAAGAAATACTTTCTGCAGATTAAAGGAGAGAATGCTTCGAGTTTTATATTCATATTAAATTTCGATTTTCTTTTATTCTATAAGGAAGAATTTTCTTATAAGGAACGATACCTTTTATTCCTATTTTCCTATATCTTGGATAGTCTCGTAAGTCTTGTCCAGGATGGAATTAATCTTCCAACAATGAAATAATCTCTGATATTCTGGTTTTCAATTCCAAATAAGTTTGTATTTTATAATAGTTTATTATAAGTAAATATTATATTGATTAATATTTGATATTATTATTAAACGTTAGCGTCCGTTCGTTTGGTCTCCTATTTAGCTCTTGGAATCTAATCCTAAGTGGCTCCTAAAATCTATTCCTAAACGGATGTTAGTCGAACTACAAATTCTATCTTGTCTCGTCTTGTCTTGAAACGGAAGTTTGCTTTCTTCTTCTACCAGTTTATCTTAACCTGACTAATTGGTGTTGCCAATGAATCTCTAAACTGATTATAACTCTAAAGTAAGTAGTGAAACTACAATAAGCAAAGAATAACTGAAACTAAGTAACGTAAGCATACTTAAAATTACCAGAGATTAAAACGAAATAAAATTTAAGTGTGAGCCAAAACGAGAGTACTCGATTTTGTTCTTTGTGGATTGTGTTGTGTTTTAATAAGCAAGCATTTAAGGAAAGAGTGGAAGATAAGGGATTCACTTCATTTTCAAGTATGAAATCTAATAAATTAACATATTTTGAGGCAAAAATTCTTGAGATTACTCTATGAAGATAGTCTTCCGCTTCAGAAAAGGGCGAAAAATAACGGGATATCAATAAAATTTAATTTAATTTTTTCCGAAGTTAAGCTTGAGTAATTTTCTAACACAATCGCTTATAGAAACCTTTGCTCTCCACTCGTATCACACTCGTTGTAGTAATACAGCATTAAACTCATAGTTGTAGTTGTAGTACTTCATTAAACTCATAGTTGTATTTGGTGTAAAGCATTAAACTGATAGTTGTAGTTGAAGTGGTGAAGCATTAAACTCATAGTTGTAGTTGTAGTACAGCATTAAACATTGCGATTGTGGTATAGCATTAAACTCATAGTTGTGTATCTGAAGTGAAGCATTAAACTCATAGTTGTAGTTGTAGTACTTCATTAAACTCATAGTTGTATTTGGTGTAAAGCATTAAACTGATGGTTGTAGTTGAAGTGAAGCATTAAACTCATATTTGTAGTTGTAGTACAGCATTAAACATTGTGATTGTGGTATAGCAGTAAACTCATAGTTATGTACCTGAAGTGAAGCATTAAACTCATAGTTGTAGTTGTAGTAAAGCTATATAACACATGTAGTTACAGTACAGCATTAAACTCATAGTAAAGAATTGAACTCACTGAAATATAAACCATCGTTTTACATCTGCTAATGAGTTACTATTACTTTTATCTGGAATACTAATTATGTTCAAACATTTACTAAATATTAAATATGTATGTATAGTAAACCTAAGCAAGCCTTTGACTTATTTCTTCACTTACAAATGCCTTCTGGATTTAGCATAAGCTTTCAAAAAGATGCTTTTATGGATGTTAATTAGTAGAAATGATAAACGATAGTCAAAAGTAAAGTTAGTTAAAACATATTCAAAAAAAAAAAAAAAACGGTAAAATCAAAGCCCTAAAGAAATAAAACTGAAAATAAAGGCTTTAATGCTTTCTTCAGATAATTATCAATTACACAAGAATTGAGGTAAATAGTAGGCGTACATAATACAGTTCTATTTTGAAAGTTAGTAATTAATTCATAATGAATTCACATTCGTACATCCTTATAAAGCTTAAGAAATAAATTCAAAGAGTAAATCAATTTTGTTATATAATATTTTTTTAAAGCTGTAATGTGTTAAACAAAAAAAAAAAAAAGAAGAAAAACAAAGCAAAAAAGGAATATTCTGCTGACATGACTTTGATGTCAATGTTCACAGGGTTATTTGGTTGTGATGATGATCCTTTTAACAATTTATATTTTTTATCAGATTACAACATAAGGGCATATGAAAAAGTAACAACAACAACAACAATAATAATAATAACAACAACAAAAAAGATGTATAAAATACATAAAATACTTTTTATAAAAACTTTATGTACACATAGCTTTGTATAAACCCGCATGCTACAAATATAATACAAATATATATGTGTATGTGTTGTGTACGTGTATATTTGTATACATTTACCACTTTTGACCCTTCGGATATGCATTTATTAATCGGTAAGAGTTGGAAAATGTGAATTTTTTTTTGTATACGCCGTTTGCTTACCCACCTTTTATAAGAGATACAAATTGTACAGCAGTGCTTAAGTAGATGAGGGTGAATAAAGTTGGATTTCATGTGTAAATATGAGAGGGCAGCAGCAGGCAGGCACCCTTAGCACAATCAGGTTTCAATGGAATTTTTATATATCTTTTTTTATATTTACATGTATCTGTGCATATATATATATATGTAGGCAGGTTTGTATGTATATGTTTATATGTATATGTATATATGTATATGTATATATATATATATATATAATCGATCATTTGCTTTTCATTCAGACAATAGACTAAATGAATTATTTAAAAATGCTATTTGTTGTTCAGGATGTGCTTGTTGTCATTCCTTTACTTGTTATGCAAGTGTTGCATGAGAATAATACGATGATAACCTGTGAACTATAATGACGATGACGTTACTTTTCATATTAATTATTTAAAAGAATTTTGATTAAAATTGAAAAATTTACTACAAAAATTTAAGTTCTGAACGAATATTTGAAATACTTCTTCTCGTACATAGAATATAAAGTAAAGTTTACATTTATATAGATGGAGAGTGTTATCCATTTTGTATTTTTGTAATAAAAGTAAATAAATCACATATTTAGCTTAAGATTTGGATTAAAAATCTTTTTTTTTTAATCTATCGTTTAAACTTTGCCAATTATATTTATAATAGAACAATATTCAATTGTCCTTCAAAGGACATCTTACAGTAATGTATTACTTTTAAGATAATTTTCGATGACTTGTCTGCACATAGTAAGCCATAGACCGGTAGTAACCAGACAGATATTTGTTTTCAAAGCGTCAAGACTTTGAGGATTGTTTGCATAAACTCTCGATCCTTTGTGTAAACTCACAAAAAAAAAAAAAAAAATGTCTAGCATTAGGAAACCGCATGATCTTGGTAGCCAATTCAAAGCTTTAAGAAATAAAATTACACATCCGGGAATTGTCTAGTGCAACAATGACAAGACGAAAGGTGTTGTGTGCTTTGTGGCCCTTACATATCTTCAATTTTACGTAAAAAAAAAATGAGGAATCATGTGGCTGTACCTATCAAAATACTGCGGGCTTCGCGCAACGTTTAAAATTTGAATTTGCTCGACATTTTTCGTAATAGCACTAATAGTTTCGTCGAAGGGTGCGTTTCTATAACTTGTAAGCCTCAACAAATCCGTTACACAGATCCAGTTTCTTGACAGTTTTGTCTATAGTATGCTCAGACAGATGATTATGTCGATCATAATCTGGTCGCGAGACGTGTCTGCTACAGAATCAATGGATTTTATCTCCTTCGACACTTTCACTTATAGTACTAATATTTTCGATCGAGCTTGCATTTTGATCATGTGTAAACCTTAGTAAATTTGTTACGAAACCAGCTCGTTCAAACTTCTTTGAAGTTTTGCCTGTAGTAAGCTCAAGTGGATAGATATATAGACCATAATCAGCTCGTTATACACGAAACGCACCTGCTAAAGAATTAGTAGGTTTTTAGTACATATTTTACTATTTTAACTCATTCATAGGTTTCTAATCGATCCTTATTATAAAATGGCAGATATTACACTAACCATACTATGCCTTGAATGCGTGTTACGTTTTGCATATGTTATTGAAATAGGCTTGTCAAATCCGGACCGCGAAATGGATGACACTATACTTATCTCAATATTCGACTGCATTCAAGCTGCTGCTTAAGATCTTATGTTCATTTGCTAGTCTTTAACGTCACTTTGATATTTTGATATCTTCAACAAATGATGAATGAAGTGGAGGTAAGCGAAACGAATTTGAAGACTCAAATATGCCAAATGGTCTCGAAAATGGCTTAAATTTTCAATTCAAAAGTTAAAGGGTTTCATTTCGCTGTTAAAGAGTAATAAAGCTTTACCTTCGGGGCCTACTCTTATATCTTTTACATCAACTGAAATTACTGTCTAGTAATTAAAAAGACTGAAAAGTATCTTGAGGCTCCGCCTTGTGGCGGTCTCTTACCTACGGCAAATACATTAAAGACTCAAGAAAGCTTTAACTCAATCCATATACGTTTTATTAGCCTGATCGGCGGGAATATAATAGATCAAATAAAGATTTTTGAAAGATGATTTGAAAGTGATATTTAAGAGATTTTCCATATCATAGAGGCCAATGTGTGATCAGCCTTTTAAATGCTTTATCGTTTCTTCAATTTTGCTCTCAGTTCATGATAAGCTTCTCGATGGCTTCTTGATCTTTTTTGTTCTTCTTTTTCTACTTTGTCTTAATATATATGACACGAAAATAGATAGATAGTCTCTCACTTGCATTATAATTATTACAAAATCCATGACCAACTAATTATGCCTTTATTATCTATAGAATTTTTTTTGTTTTTTTTCTTAAAATTCATTTCATTCTTCTCTCTGTGAAAGCGGTAACCGCATCTCTTCCAATTTGCCAACACTATGAGAGAGACTTAACGCGTACATACTGTTTATCCTATAATAAAAAGGGTTTCATAAAACCCAAAGGAAAAAGTACAATCGACGAGTTAATCTACCGCATGTGCTTTTAAATAAATTTGGAATTTTTTACTGTCGGTCCGTTTTTTTTGTGGTACATTTTTTTCTTTTTTTTTTTTTTTTGGCATTTTTTTGTATTCCGCAAGGCAATGACAATATTGTCATCGACCTGACATTGCATTCCTGTACTCAGTTGGCTCGTGTCGGTGTATGTAATTGAACTGTTCATTTAATATGCATGGAAATAATTAATGTACAAAAAATATAAGGATTAAAAGCGTAAAGTGATTAAACAACAATTCCAACATAAATGACAGGCAATGCATAATTAAAAGAATAAAGAGGAGCAATAAAAATAAAAAAAACACTGTTTTAAAACTAAAAATTTATATATATAAAAAAGACAGGTCGTTACCATTACGAGATCATCTCATTCGACCATAGAAATAAATATGAGAAGAATTTTAGTTTTCGATCTTTTAATGTTTGTAGAGAGAGAAATGAACAATTCTTCATGTTTTCGTGTTTTACAAAAATTTCTTGAATTAAAATCTAAATAAATTTATTTAATTTTATATTTTTTATTCTCAATTTTTTATATCGAATTGAATATGGAGTTGGGCGTGTTGGGGAAAATTGCGAGAGCCACAGATGAAACTGAAAAACAAAATTTTTTTCGATAAAACATTTCTTTCTAATTGTTTTAATGTATGTTTTAAGTGCTAACTTAGAAAACATTTAAATTAGTCAACTTCTCTCAAAAGAGTACATGTATTGGAAATCAAGAGAAAGCAGTAAAAATTTATTTATAATAATAATTATTCATTAAAAGACTCGAAAATGATAGAACAGAGAATCGTTTTTATATGTACCAGATCTCATTCATCACCAAGGCGCCAATGATCTCGATCATTAGGGATGAATACTTTTTGTTGTAAAAAAAAAGATACGAAATGTTAATTGAAGTCCAAGACTACAAAAAGCTTGATCGTCCAAAGACCTCGTAAGATATGTTTTCCTACGATAATAGTTCGTTATATGCAGGCAGAGTAATAGCTTTTTGGTTTGTTTTCTTTAATTCAATAAAATAAAATTTTATTTATTTGTGCTATATAGAACTATTTTTTTATGTAGTGGGAAAGGGCGAGTACACGGTTTTCAATGTTAAAGGTTATCATTAACAAAAAAAAAATAGTAATAATAAATTTGTATTATGCCGGTTTTTCAGTCCACCCCGCCCCTTTTTTCCCGATTCCCCTTCTCCCCGCCCCCACTTCTCTTCGCCCCCACTTCTCCCCGCTCCCACTTCTCCCTGCTCCCACTTCCCCGCTTCGCCTTTACTGTCCATAAAATTTTTCGTCATTTTATAAAATTCTTAATTTTCTCAAATTCCTAACTTCGAATTGTAGTAATAATAGGGCAGTTTCGGTGTAAGTCAGTTCATATGCGGTCTTCCCCGATTATAATGTTCTAACTTGTGTTTAAATTGTCGGCATTGACGACATGGCTTTAGCCGATCACTTTATAACTATTTCTGTAGACTAAAATTATCATCGCAAGATCAAAGCACAGTAGGCAGAAGATGTGCGAGCTTTCTTTTCATCAATTTTTCAAGTCTGTAAAAGTTTGTAATTCTAATTAACCTTTCAAAAAATTGTCTTTAATTTTTTCGTAACGAAATTTCATCATGAAAATCAGGTCAACCGAAAGTCCGCAAAGTATTACAATTTCAAAGGTTCCGCTCATAGTTAAATTAACTTTTTTTTTTTTTGTTACCTTTGAGATGTTACCGACTTAGAATTTACGATAATAAATTTACATATAACCGTAAAAGCATATAACAGTAAAATGGTAGTTATAGATATTAAAATATTTCTAAACGAGCCATTAAATATCTTCCGAATCAAATCCTAGTTTAATACAACGTTTAGAATGAATCATTAGCATGTTCTGTGTATAAGAAACGCGTGAAAGAGTTTAATTAGCATTCAAATATTTTTTATAATTAACTAAAAATAATATCATAAAATTTCTTTAAAATTCTTAACCTGTTTAACTAAAAAACTTCGAAGAAATTCGATATGAAAGAAAAAAGGAAAAGTACATTCGCTTCAAGAGAGAAAACCGAACCTTGTTTACCTGTCATTGATATGTAAGAACATTATTTGGTATTTGAAAATTGTAGGCGTGTTCTCACAGATTCGATTAAACCAATTTTTATAAATAAGTACTAAATTTCTCTGGGGTGTATGCCCTAAGGGTTTTCTAATTAGTTAGTAAACCAGTTTTATTGTTTTTGATATGGCTAGCCAATCGGATCATATCCCTATAGGGCTGTCAGGAAATATAGAGATCGGATAGAGACGGAAGAAAGAAGGAAGTACATTCGACTTTAAAGTGAAAATACCTGACACAGTAGGAGCACACAGCCTTAAGATCACAATTATTTTTTAAAAATGTAGAGACTCAAAGCGAACAAAGTAACCAATAGACAACCTAAAAGAAAGAAGATTTTTACTTACTAACCTAGAAATAGATATAAATGAATAAATAAATATATAATAAATACTGATTAAATAGATTTTAAACTACACGTGTGAAGCACACAGAAGTCATTGATATGAATTTTCGTTTATTGCAAACGATATATAAACAAACTAGAGTAAACTTCCGTCCTTCAGTGTTATTAAAAAATATTTTTAAAAACCTGATGAACTAATAATTTTCAGTTTTTATTACCCTCTAAAAATATTTTGCTTCATTAACATTAATGACAGCATAAAAATACAAAATACATGATTTTCTAAAACACACAATTTTATTTCTTAAATTTTGATTTTTTTTTTTTTTTCATTCTTTTTCTTTACAGGTAAGTGCACTGGAGAGATAGAGAGCATGATATGATATTTGGTCTGATATACTTTGGAAAAAGAAAACAAACTATTAAAGCGTAAATTTACGAAAATATTTATTATTTTTAAATATTATTTTATATAGAGAAAATTGTCCAAAATATCGAATCATACACAGAGAAGAAAAACGTTGAATAATTAAAAATAGGAATTTTCTAAAAATATATTATAGCTAGCAAATTGAATTGAAATTTCACAGTAGGTACAAATAGAGCATGAAAGAGAGCTCACCCCAGTTAAGGTGGTGGTAGCTACTTGTAAAAACGGTAAAAACTTGGTTTTAGTTGCTAAGCAACTGAATGCTAGCCCTTTCTGCTTTCTTCTTAAACTTGTCTTAATAAAATTTAATCTAATATTTCGGACCCTTAGATGATATATAGAGTAAGGAATATTAAAATCAGAAATTTTTTGAGTAAAAACAGCCAATTTTCAGAATAATATCTTGACTTGTTTTGAAAAAACCAACAACTTTGAAAACTTAGGAACTATAGAAACTTTAAGAACTCAGGATGTACAGCTACTTTATATATAGACTCAGCAACTTTAAAAACTTGGCAACTTCAGCTACTTTTTATACAAACTTAGCGACTATAGCAACTTTATAAATTCAGCAACCACAACAAGTTTAAAAACTCAGCAACTACAGCAACTTTAAAAACTTAGCAAATGGACCGATTTCAAAAATTTTGCAACTAAAACAGCTTAGCAAACAAAATATTGCAGATCTTTTTATCTATTTTATAAGGACTAATGATCTACAATATCTTTAATATAATAGAATTTAAACTAAATGACATTTCGGAAGCTAAAACAAATCACAGCAATTTCGTAATAAAATAAAATAAAAAAAAAATAAATAAATAAATACTTAGAAATCTGCAACATTTCTGAGAAGAAAAGATCTCGAGTTAAATGAAAATAAGAAGAGATGATTGCCGATCAATTTTAGCTTTTTTCTATGTTAAGAAAATTTTAAAAATTGCATAAATAATTTTTCCCACGCTTACGATAGCAATAATTCCAGATTAAATAATAGCTCTAATGAAAAAAACCACTAATAGCGTAGCTTTGTATAATCTGCAGTGCTTGTGATACAAGGTATTATAAGACAATGTATATAAGTAATACCCCCAGAAGAGCTTACAATAGATCGATAGATTCATAATCATTTTCTGCAACGATTTAAGTCTCTCCTCGGATGTCTGTCCATGTATTCTTGTGTACAATATACAGATCGTAATTTTTGAGATATTTTCACGAAATTTGACATACTGGTGTGTTTTAGCTCAAGGATGAACTCTACTAAAGATAGGGTCATCTTTACGATCACTCCCCTTAAAAGGCCGCATTTGAAAAGAGTCTTTATGTGAAAGAAAATTTTAACTTTTCATATTTTTGGGTAAAATTCATTAACAATAATAATATTTCGCCATATAAAACAAGTGTGCGAAATTTGGATCGGACGGGATCACTTTAAAACACCTGCCGTAATAGCTTTTCTATGAGTAGCAAGCCTTTGTATGATAAAAAGATCTAATTTTTAATGTTTCATTATGAAAATTGATTTGATTTGATTTGATTGTAATAGTAATTTGATATAAAAATTAACTTCACCAAATTTGGACCGGGTAGGTCTATTTTTTGGAAACTACAAGAAAGCGCCATTTTAAATGATCCCTCTTCTTAAAAGATTACATATTAGAGGGCGAATGTTCTTTCAAAATATTCATCATATTATAATAGGTCTCATTTGGCATCTACAAGAAAGGACCAGTTTAAAAGATCTCTCTTCTTGAAAGAACGCGAATGGGCTTTTTAAGCGTACCTTCCTTTTTCTAATGTCTTCCAACTACACGAGGTAGTGATGAAAGCCTTTTACACAAACAGTTAAAAACTATCTTTAAATATTTTAAAAATATTTCATATTTTGCAGCTGCAAAAATGTCTCCTCTACATATGCCTCATAATAGTAAAGCTAGTAAAAACGTTAGGATAATTGCAAGGCAGATTTGAATGACTAAAGCCTTAATAAACGTTAATGCGGGAAAATTAATGAAAATATCAAAAACGTTCAACAATAATTATAATTGCTTTGTTCTCGGTATGCTAGTGAGACCGCATTGCTCTAATAGTGGCAGCAAATATTTGACATTACGGCAAAAAAATATTTATTAAACTTGTGCGCCTATATACGCAATACGTATGTGGAAATAGGTGCTGAATTAAATTTGCGCAAAAAAAAAAATTAAAATAAAATTTTAATATTTCTTAGTTCGAACGAGTACAAATCCCTTGAAATTGATTAGAATTAAATACTTTTTTTTGTTACACTTTATTTTAGTTTAGTCGTGTAAGAGGAAATAAGAAACGTGTAAAAAATACAAGGTGTGAGAAAGAACTTAACAAAGCCCTATGGGTTAGTCTGGTTTAGATAAGTTTTTAATGTCCATTTTCAGGTTAGGTCATCCGTGAAAATGAATAAGAAACTAGCGGAAGTGAAACATAAGAAAAAATAGAAAATCCTCACAATTCGTTTACTTTAGACGTGTTCTTTAGATCAAATTTTAGGCTAATCGTGTAAAAGTGAATAAATACGTGTAAAAAGAAATTTTCTCTTGATTGCCTAATATTTGAATTCGTTTGAAGAAGAAAATCTCGCTAAAAATGTATATATTTCAGTTGATCAGTCATTTGCCATTCGAAAACAAAATAAATATTTCTCTTTTAAAACCTTTTTGAATTTTCGGAGGAGAAATTTTGCCTTCCAGTAATAACCGTTTATATTTTTTTAAATCATTCATTATACAATAAGGATTAAAGATTAAGGATTAATAACATTTTTTGTAAAATCAAAGTTAGTGGTTTACTGTGGTTTAGTAATTTTGAATCCAGCAAAAAAAGATGCGGTTCTTTATAGATCAGCAATAGACTTACTTTTGTTTTTGTTAAGTAATATTTTTTGGAATTTACTCTACAATATATGCCTGGAATACGTTTTTATGAATTGATACATGACAAATAAACAATGATTGCTTCGGTTCCATTAGTTCTTCATATCAATTTTTAAAATTTAAATCTTTAGCCTTCGATTGTTTGCTGAAAGCATTAAATCTTTTATTTGTTCACGACTATGGCCGTTTTCGCACGGTAGTGTTTATTTGATACGTTGATATATTGAAATGCATACTATATCACAATCTATCCCTTGGAATCTTGTTAAGTAAAAAATTCGCAATATTTCAAAATTAGGTCAGAAAAAAAAAGGTAACAACAACTCTCAATATAAAAAAAAAATTCCGTTTAAGTTCAAGGTATAATAATAGTGACTCTATTACTACAGGTATTCTAAGCTCATTGTGTATACCGTTTTCTCAAATCCTAGAGATGAAATCTGAGAAGTTTTGAAATTGAAGTAAAAAGGAAGTGAATACAAATGTGAAGAAAATTTGTCTTATTGTATATATAGAAAGCTTTGAGGATACAAATCACACATCAAATAAAATTTTAAAAAATCCTGGAGAAGAAAAATAAAATCTTACGAAATATAATATATTTCTTGCTTCTACAATAATAAAGATTACAGAGCGATAAACTGAACGAAAGCCTACATGCAGGATTGTAACTTTTAAGAAGAACAGTTTTAAACAGTTGATACCTTTCTTTTCCATGGCTCCGGGTTAAAAAATGGTTTCCGATTAAAAAGTATAAATCTCTATCCAGATAATCATTCGTGAAGTGTCGCAACCTATAAAAGAATAAATATTAAGATGAGTAGAAATTTTTGATACAATTGGAGCGAACGCCGAAGTTTGTACTTTTTTTTTTCTTCAGAAGGATTTTAGATAAATTTACTTTTTACTATATCGATCGATTCCGAATCATTTTCTAAACCGATTTAAGCTTGTTTGTCCATCTTTATTACTGTGTTTTCCCGACATTTGTACATGTATTCAATCTATAAAAATATTTAGGAGATATATTAGTAAAATTTGACATATAGACGTGTTTGGAACCGGGGGCGAACCTTATTGAATCAGAACATTTTTACTTCCATTACTCCACTGCTAGGCCGTTACTTTAAACAAAAAATTTACAATATTCAAATCTTTTTAGACAAAACTTTCATATTAATTATGTGAAAAGTTTGAACTGGATAGATAGACCAATCTTTTTAACTCCTCTTTTCTGTAACTAAAATTTCGAAAATGTAATATTTTATAATGAAAATTATAATAAAATAGATTAAATAAATAAAGTTTATATATAGTATACTATACTAACCTAAAAACGAATTACACTAAATTTGGTCCTTGTAGGTCAATTTTTTTGGCATCCACCTCACCTACGAAGTCTCATGAAAATTAGGTTTTTTTTAGGGGACCACCAGACCGTTCGAAAAAAAAATGAAGAAAATTTCAATTTTAGTACAAAACTCCGTTTTGAAAAACACTGAAAATACAAAGTTCTATAAATTTTAGACTGTGGAAGAAAAAGACCTCGCACAGAAGCCGGCCCTGTATAGAAAATAGAGTGACAGTGCCAGCAGCGTTTAGTGCAATGCCAGTTCAGCTTGATTAATAACTAGTTGACAAGGAAATTTTGCGGTTGAGGGGTTTTACGTTTGAAATATTAATAATAATCGTCTGGCTTAACCCATATGATGAAATTTAGACTTTTTAGTGTTACCCCTGACCACATTCCTTTTATTATGAAGTATAGTTCCAACACACAGTTTTCATAGTATTGGATGTGCGAAATTTCCCTAGAAGATTTCTTGTTCTTCATAAACTCTGTGGTTATGGGCGTAATATTATTGTTAAAGGTTTTTTTTCGTTGTAAAATAATAATTAAAACAAATTCAAATATAAATTCAAAACACTGTTATCATCAAAACGCAAATATTTGGAATTATTTATTTATTAATTTAATAAATTTTTTACCGGTTTCGCATAATATTTGCGGTGAAAATAATTAGGGATCATAAAGTTACATGTGGCAAAATTTTTTTGAAAATATTTTCGTTAATTTTTTTTGTTTATTTTCTATTTTTTTTTATTATTATTATTCCGAAATAGTGGCAAAAAAATACATTTTTTATTTACTTCTAGTCACTTCAATTTCTTGGGTAAAAATTTTCTTTTGGATGGTGAAGATAGTGCCTCTTGCAAGAATAGAAACTAGAACACAACGGGGGGACGGCTATTGAAAGACCAAAAAAAATTAGATAGTACGAGCTCCTCCACCATAGTTATAAACCTCATTATAAGTTTTCGTCAGCCACATAGTGTACATTCCAAAAATTATTAAAAAGCAAAGTACTCCCAAAATGATTTGATAAACTCTTGTCATTTTCTTAAACCATAACGTTTGATTATGGATGCTGTTTAGGCGTAAGTCTTGACCGCAATAATTACAGTAATGCACGTCGTTGTTCATCGTATTTTAAAAGATTAATTTTTTCTCTTTCTTTATAACCACAACATATATCACGTAATTCCTTCTAATAATAGTATGAAATAGAAATTTATAAAAAAAAAAAGTTTGATGGAAAGAAAAAAAAAATTTTTTTTTTTTTGAATTTAAAAGAAAAGATTTTTGATTTGTTTTAAAACAAAAAATTTCCTTCAAAGTGTATTACTCTGAGGTAGTTTCTTCAAATCAAGTTGATATAGGTATAAGTGGAGTAGAATCGCGCTGCTGCTGCTACTATAACGTGGCTTGCAAACCCGCACTACTGACACTGATTTAACTATCGAATCAGTTTGGAAAAGTTTACTACGCGTGTTTACAAAATTTTTTTACATTCTTTTCTTTTGAAATTTCTTATAGAGCAGTTTACAGATTATTTAAATTTTATCTTCATTAGGTAGGTGATAAGTACAATTAGATCGCGCTTATGTTCTTAGGTCTGGGGGAATAAATTAAATTGTGTATAATATAATATAAAAAAAGTGAGTTAGAAATAATAAAATAAATTCGATATAAATCGGTTTTTTGTTTTTACTGCTCTTCTATCTTTTTTTCTTTTTATTTTAATCTATTCCCTTGACTTGGGAGTATAAACGCGACCCGGTTATATTTTTCTTACAGCCTTTATATCATTCGTCTAATATCAAATTTCATAGAAAAGTAGGGATTTCGTGTGCTGGAAAGGGAGTAGGAGGTAGACGTTTCTGTTTATTACCTCATTGATTTGGACTCGTTAGAAACTTTTTATTATATAGCACATAGACTTATGTATTGTAATTTCGTTGTAAATCAAAAATTTTTTATATGAAATATATGCGAGAGTCAGTTTTGATTTATTATTATATCTAACAATCAGACAAACAAATAGCTTAAGCTGCTGGGATTATGAAAATTAATTAGTCCAAAAACTAATTCTGCTAAATTTGAACCATGTCATTTAGACCCATTTACGTTATAAGTCTTCTCTCTCTCTCATATAATCGTTGCTACGAAAAGTAAGTCTTTACATGGAAACAAGCTATGATTTTGGATATTTTTTGATGAAAATAAATTAATTGTTTTAGACGAATTGGGTGGGTACATAAGGAGCAGTTAATGGTCTATCTTAGTCGACTGACTATAATTTTTTTCTCTTTTTTTTCGTGTTAGAACCAAACTTCTAATATTTGCGTAGAGAATAATAAATAATAAGATAAGAAACGCTTGCCCCATACAACACAATTATAAATTAATTATATATAATAAATTATTATATAATAAATTAACTTTTGATTTTAATTTTAAATTTTTCTTTTTAATTTCAATTTTGTTTTAATTTAAATGTTTTAATTTGTTTTTCATTTTATTTTTTAATTTTTTTTTTTTAGAATTTAAATTTTTACTTTTAATTTTGATTTTTTAATTTTTCTTTTTAATTTTAATTTGTTTATTTTAATTTTTTTTTTAATTTTCCTTTTAAATTTAATTTTTTTTTTGATTGTAATTTTTTAATTTTTTCTTTAATTTAAATTTTTTTAAATTTTCATTTTTCTTTTTCTTTTTAATTTTAAAATTTTTCTTTTTAATGTTAATTTTTATTTTCATTTTTTAATTTTTTCTTTAATATTAATTTTTTTTTAATTTAAATTTTTTTTAAATTTTAATTTAATTTTTTTTTTTTTTAATATTAATTTTGGTTTTTATTTTTTAATTTTCCTTTTTAATATTAATTTTTCTTTTTCTTTTTAATTTTAATTTTTTTATTTTTTTTTTTAATTTTAATTTTCAATTTTTTGTTTTTAATATTAATTTTTGCTTTTAGTTTTTAATTTTGCGCTGATTGCAATTTTTTTAAATTTTATTCTTGTACTTTCTTCACACTTTCTCTTTTTCTTAAAAAAAAAGGCAAAGAACAGGGCGTACGATTAATGAAAAAGGAAGCGCGAACGATATAAATTATCTTAGACCGCTTCACCATGATCGAAAATTATTCATAAATAACCTTTACTCTGCTAATCATTTACTCGTTTTTTTTTTTGATTTACTTCTCCATATTTTGTCTTTGAGGAAATGAAAAATATCTTTGAAATCATGAAAACATCTACAAATTCTTCATTTGCTGTATGGTTAAAAAGATTCGGGGTTTGGCTTTGTAAAGAATTTTTTCACTTTATTCCTCATCTAACTGCTTAAACAGAATCAAAAATAAAAAAATAAGAAAAATTACTCATCTTCTGCATTATTGTGTGATTGTTGTTACTGTTGTTATATTTATTTATATATATACATATATATATATATATATATTGAACTAAAAATATCTTGTACAACTCACTCACACCTGATTTCGTTTGTTTTGCGAAAAATAATCTCTCGATGATTTAGGTTTTTTTTTTGTTTTTTTTTCTTTTGCTACTTATAGTAAAAACATCCAATTCACACATAAACTATCTCTCAACAGAGTTTTCACATTTCATTAGCCATAGACATGTGCATGCATGTACATGCACATATTTTTTTTTTTTTTTTTTTTGTGTATCTATAGATGTGTAAATGTCTTCTATATTTCAAATTTTTTACGGTTATTCTAGTACGTATGTTTGATTTTATTGGTTTTGTGTTTTGTGTGTTGTTCTTGTTATTGCGAAAAAATCATTTTTTCGATAAAAGCTTTTCCATGAAAATTTCACATCGTTTTAAATATTTTCACAAACCGATGGCAAATAATCAGCGAATACTACGCGTAGCAATATAGTGATTGCTTTTTCAATTTTTAGTTGATTTTTAGTTACTTTTTTACCTTCAACTTACTTAACGGGTAATAAGCATAAAAATTAAAAAAAGTAATGAATTTTTGTTTTATTTCTATGACTGGACTTTGTTGTTTATATTATAAATAAACTCTAGTTACTAATAGAAAGATAATTTATAATAAATATTTATTTCGAGGAGGGGGGAAAATAAATCTATCATTACTTTCATCAAGAGTTCTAATAGCTGTTGAGAAATTTAAAAAAAATTAATTTTACTAATGAGACTTTTCAGCCTTTTCCAGTGGGTATAGGATATTTGTCTTATGTTTATAACGTTCAGAAGTAAGTTTAGTAGACATACAAGGCACATATAGCACTGATCAGCATAAATAACGCGATCGATTGTCTGTCTTTCTTTTTGTTTAGAAATCTCTTAAGATCTTAAAACTTCGTTCAGAAGGGTAACATTTATTTAATACTTTTTCTTTTTATCTACCTAGTCAAATTGAATGCGAAATTTTTTTAAATCGGTTCAATCTCATCCGGGCACAATGACTAGAAGCTTGATTATGTTGCCCTTTAGATAAGTTGTAGTTACAAAATTCTCTGAACCATTTAAAATTTGCTCAAATGAAATCTCAAGGCCAGAAAACCAAAAATTGAGTTATAGACAAGATCCCCTCGTAATTAGTAAAATATTATAATTTAGTCAATCCGAGTTTATAAATACGGATTTTACTTAATCCAATTTTCTATAATTTCGTTATATCAAATGAAATTGCGATTTCGATTTTTATACTCTGCACCACTTGTGATATTATAAATTCGTTCACTTGTATGTAATACACCTAGGAGGGCTTAAAATGGATTGAATTTTTATTATACCGATGGATTCAGAATCGTTTTCTAAATGAAAGGATTCAGAATCGATGGATTCAAAATCATTCTCTGAATCGATAGATAAATCGATTCAGATCTATCTATTTGTCTCTCTGTCTGATGTGTTAGTCTCTATGTATTCTCGCGATGGACCTATATGTCGCAAATTTTTAGATATTTTGACGAAATTTCGTTTAATGACATGTTTTGGTCCATGGACGAACGCTATTAAAAGTGAATTCGATCGAACAATTTTTACGACTAATCATACTCATATAACGTTAATAGGTAGAAACTATTATTACTTTGGTTATATAAAAGAAATGCGAAAAATTTGTATCGCGTGTGACTATTTTTTGAATTACTTCGCATATATCATTTCTTACGAAAAATGAATCTTTATATGGAAAAAAAGTCCAATTTTTAACATATTACGATGAAAATAGGATCCTTAATATAGCAATTTGATATAAGAATTAACTGTGCCAAATTAGAAACGCTTAAGTCTATTTCATGGACCATATTCCATGCAAGCATTGTCATGCAAAGTAAGCCTTTCCATGACAAAAGGATCTGATCCTTAATATTTTACGATGAAAATTGTCAGCTGGAAATAAGAATTAACCGCATCGAATTTGGACCACGTAGACCTACTTTTTGAAATCACCTTATTTACGTGTTCTAACGAAACGTAAGTCTTTCCCCGGTGAAAGATCCAATTTTTCACATTTTTAAGATGATAATAATTTCCTATTAGTAATTTGGCATAAAAATTAACTGAACCTTATTTGAATCTCGTAGGTCTATGTTTTGGACAACACATTGTTATATATTTATAATTTGCCGAGGAATGGCATTAGAAGGGATAGTCTCATAAGGTTTTATTGTTTCTACTTCTTTTCTTTCTCTGTATGTCTCTGCTTTCAATGCCTATTTTTCTACGTCGCCCTCTCTCTTCTATGATAGGCCGGCTTTTTGTCCCCTTCTCAATTTGACATAAAAATTAATTAATTGAAATTTGGATCTCGTAGGTCTCTTTTTTGGACAACACACACACACACAAACAGTATAATATATTTATAATTTGCCGTGGAATGGTATTAGGAGGGATTGTGGCGTAGGGTCTTATCGTTTCTACTTCTTTTCTTTCGCCGTATGACTCTGCTTTCACTGTCTATTTCTTTATGTCGTCCTCTCTTCTATGATAGGCCAGCTCTCTGCAGTCTTCTCAATTTGACATAAAAATTAATTGGATCCAATTCGGATTTCGTAGCTCTATTTTTGTATATATATTTATAATTTGTCGTGGAATTGTATTAGGAGGGATAGTGGCGTGGGTTATTACTGTTTCCACTTCGTTTCTTTCACCATATATCTGCTTTCACTGCCTACTTCTTTATGTCATCCTCTCTCTTCTATGTTAGACTGGCTCTCTGTTCTCTTCTCAATCCTATAAATGTCTCTTCTACTTCTCCCCCCCGGTCCCCTCTCACACTCTCTTTTTCATTTTATGTATCGTTCGTCTCTCTCTCTCTCTCCTCCTCCTTTCGTCTCAATGCTTTTGTCTTTTTACTCTCACCCTTTCTTGTATTGTTGTTCTTTTCTTTCATTTTTTTTCTTTCTCCTCTTCTGTATTTGTCATCCACTTATATTCTCCCCCTATTTCATCTTCTTATATTCTCTCCCTTTCTCTCTCTCTATTTCATTTTTCCTTTTTTTTCTCATTTTCTTTTTGTCTTTCATTCACTTCTCCGTTATTCCTTCTTCTGTTTGTTCCTTCCGGACCCCGGACTCTCTATCTATTGCTCTGTTCCAGTCTTTTACCTCTCTCTCTCTCCTTCTGTCACTTTTCCTCATTCCTTAGTGTGTTCGCTTATACCCTTCGCCTACAATATATTTTTATATTCTTTTTTTTTTATTAATTATCATATAAAACCTTATACGTCGCGCCTCTAATATATGCTACATGTTTTGTGAATAAATTCAATTAACTTCATAAACAAACATATACATATGTAGTCATATAGATAACGAATATATTTTAATGGTCTCTCTACAATCTTTGTGAACTTTTGTTTGTAGAACAAATGAGTGATTGAATAAAACTTACTTTCCATGCCCCTGATATAGATGTTGTTTCTATAAGGCGAACTGTGTTGTGTTTTGTTGTGTTGTGTTTTGCTTATAAAGAACGTTCGTCGGTCATATGATTTGGTTAGCACTTGAAAAATGAATTTTGATTGGATTTAATTAACTTTTATACATTACAAATTGTTGTCACCCTCAGACATCGTCATCGTCATTATCAACATATTGTCATCATTGTTATCGTTGATACAACAGTTTAAGAGATGATAATGATGATGATGATGACGATGATGATGATCACTATGATGATGATGATGATGATGATGATGATGATGACAACAACAATAATAATAATAATAATAAAATCATAATATAAACAGAATATTGTGCTTAAATGGTTATATGAGTTATGACATAAACTGCTGGACAACGAACGTAGGAGGGGAGGGGAAGGGGGTAGGCTAGACGATAAAATAGATAAACTTGTCGCAGTAGGAAATTAAAAGGAAGTAGACAAAAAAAGTTTTTTTTTATTTTTAAATTTAAATGAATCAAAAAACAACTTTACTCCAGAGGCCATCAAGCAGTTGTTGTTGTTGTTGTTGTTGTTGTTGTTGTTGTGTCTATCAGAGTAATTTTTTAAGTGGATTTTTATACTTGTAATTACATTTGGCATAATCCAGACAAATAGGCTCATCAAGAAGAAGAAGCAGAAAATTTCACTTTCCCAGTAATAAACTTGCTGGCTACAAATGCAATTAGGAATTGATTTTCGAAAATATCATCTTCATTACAACTGCTACTACCGATCGTTATTAAGTTTGTTGTTGTTGTTGCGCGCTTCAAAATGAATTTATTCTGCTTTATTAAAAATAATTTATTCAGTAATTCTTTCCTTCGTGTATAATTTTTAAATAATTTACTTAAGTAACAAAGAAAAGGAAAAAGCGACTCATAAAAAAAAACCATTTCCCAGTCGCCGTTTATTTATTGGTCTCATCCTCTTGCTCTTATCATATCTTTTTTTTTGTTTCTTTTTCTTTTTTTTTACTTTTTTTTTTTTTACTTTTTTTTAAATATGGAAATGGTTAAAAATCACATCCGTTTTGCGTTTACTCTGATGATGATGATGGTTGGTGTGGTGGTGGTGGTGGTGGTGATGATGATGAGCAGCACCCTATATATCGTTGTAAATATTTACGTGTGCGTTTGAGTATGTTTGCTTATACGCGTTCACTACATATATTTGTATACGCGTGAAGTTTAATTGAATTTATTCGTCTCCACCCTCACCATTATCAGCATCAGCATCAGCATCGTGATTATCATCATATAGAGAGAATATTGTACAAATTGAAAAGACTACTACACTTCTCCGGCGATAATATGTGTGATGTGATGATGAGAGGGGTGCTCAGTCACACTTAAACCTCATATATAGCCACAAATAAATGTGTGTACAATCTATATAAAAAAAAAAAAAAGGTCAATTTGTGTCAATGCGCGTCGTTTATGTTCTGTCTCTTTTTCTTTCATCATACATTCATTACTCTTATGCTGTCGCTTTAAATGCTTTTAAATGGATTAAGGCAGAGATTTCTGACGTTTTATGCATTTTTTCTTTACTTACGGCTTTTTTTTTTGTATTTTTCTCATTTTTATTAAATATTAAATGAATTTTCAGAAAATTGAATTTTAAGTCAGATACTATCGTCTGTAAAGAGATTCATATTTACATAATGCGTCATAATGAAGATAATAATTTCGATACATCACTAGCAGTAGTAGTAATAGTAGTAGTAGTAGTGGGATGCATATATTATGCCATAGCATGCTCTATAAAATTAAGCCAAGGTTTTATTTATTTAATATTTCCTTCATATTTGTGTTTCTGCGAGCTTTTTTAAAAGCAATATCTAATAGGGATTATCAGTGAGTGATAGGAAAACATATTCAATCTAAAGAATATAAGATACATATTATGTATGAAAAAAATATTCAAAATTATCAATAATAATAGATTCCGAATAGGACTTCGTGCTCTAAACACTTAAAAGCAGGATATTGGAAGTTCTTTAAAATGTACGTAGTACGACTTGAGTTTTTCTTTTTTTCATTTTTTTAAATCAAATTTACTTCTATGGAGCATTAACTGATACGTCAGGAAATGACAAAAATTATATAAAGATATATGTAACGAATGCGTTGCTTTTTAATTAATAATATTTCACCAGCTTTTACCCAAAAACATATGTACGAGACTAAAAAAATTAATGATTATTTCCGCCAAGCAGAGTCTTCTTTTTTGTCTTGAAACTAAAGTAAAGATCTGGCTTGAGTAAACGTGTTAAATATGTGATACTTCATTACTTTGATATTTTTTGTTGTGGTTGAAATGCTTTACTAATTGATTAAAGTAGTAGGGTGCGAGCGTCCTGGGCCATCAAGTTGTCTATTCTTAAAGATTTTTTTCGTGATAGAATTTTATAATCGCGTATATAATCATCATTTTCACTTAATTGTAACTTGAATGAAAGCTTAATTCTTCCATTTAGGTGTAATATAACAAGTGGGCTGAAAAATTCTTAGGCTGATAAATAGATAGCGCTACTAGTATTAAATCCATATGATTTTTAGCTAGCCCTAACCTTCAAAAGACATGTGTATAAATTTGACAACTGTTGCACTATTAGTATGTGAGTTATAGCATTTTTAGTGAAGCAATGCTTCGGAGTCGGTTCATCAGGTGCATAGAAATAATGGAGCCATGTTTCATTCATTGTCACATATCGACGGAAAAATTCGGTTTTATTACAATTGAACATAGGGATTTAATATTAGTAGCGCTATCTATGTGTCAGCCTACGAACTTTTCACCCTACCTGGTAAAATAAAAATAATTTACATTGCGTCAAATTTTTTTAAAAGTATATTTGTTTTTACTACTTTTCTAGTATTTATTTATAGGCGAGTTATTTTTAAAGTTGTTCTGTAAAATGATATAAATAGGCAGATTTTTTATTTAAACATTATTGATTTTAACACCACTTAAGGAAATATTTAAAAGAATTTCAATTTGTAGTTTGCATTAGGATATAAATAAAATTCCATCGTCCGATATCGGACGATATCGCTTCAACATTTATAAAACATTCAAAAATTCTCAGTGATTATAGTAAAGCAATTTTCACTACGCGATATCATCCGATCTTATGCGATATCGGACGATACAAATGTACATTTGAATAGAAAGGAAATGATAAACCGAGGACTTCCTTTTTCTTTGGTATTAGATATAGAAGTTAAAACTTCTTATATGTATATGTATATATGTATATAGGTATATATGCAAAAATGTATATATATTTGTACGTCTATTACGAAATTTCGCTCATATGTCTTTCCGGGCCAGCTTGCGGTAACGTTAGGATATAAATAAAATTTCATCGTCGGATATCGGGCGATGTCGCTTCGACATATACAAAAGATTCAAAAATTCTCAGTGATTATAGTAAAGCAATATAGTAAAGCAATTTTACTACGCGATATCATCCGATATTGTACGATATCGTACAATACAAATTTTGCCGCCAATCAGTTTACATTTGAATAGAAAGGAAAAGCGAGTGCATTCTTATACTTTCGTATTAGATATAAAAATTAAAACTTTATATATATATATATATATATATATATATATATATATATGTATATGTGCATATATGTATAAATGTATATATATTTGTACGTATATTATGAAATATCACTCATATGTGTTTGCGGCCACCTTCCAGTAACATAGCACGATGGCGAAAATTGGTTGTTAAAACTTAGCTCTCATTTGTTATGCAATTTCCATTTAATCTAACCTCAAGAATAACGGAGTTGAAAAAGCCCTTAACTTTTACCCTTATTCGATATTAAATTTCATAATTTTAGAGTTTAGTGAAAATCAAAAAAAAAAAAAAAAATTGAATGATTTTACCTTTTTTCACAACTCTTGCGATATATTTTGATGCTGGTGCTCTTTGGAAGACGAAAGTATATTTACGTTATCATGTCATTTGTAAAAAAGGGAATCAAGTAAAGTTTTACTTATTATTCACCGGGAAATTTCGAGTTGCTTTTCCGTTTTTATTCCTTTTTTTTACAATCAATTTGCAACCAGAGGTAAAGGAATATAATAGATCCGGCTACATTGAATAGAAAACTAAGATCATTTTACAAAACATTACATTTTAAAGAGCTTCTCTCTTAAACTCCTAACGCCCTTGGAAACGGTATGTGGACATTTAGTTATTTATAATTAAAATCTTTGTTATTAATAAAACGAACAAAAAATTAATATAAACTTGTGTGAATAAGTAA
Source organism: Glossina brevipalpis (assembly GCA_000671755.1). Lineage (NCBI taxonomy): Eukaryota > Metazoa > Arthropoda > Insecta > Diptera > Glossinidae > Glossina > Glossina brevipalpis. The sequence continues at coordinate 114,365 of KK351122.1, read as the reverse complement.
CTTACTATAGAATCACTCTGCCAGCAAAAAAAAAATACAAAACTTATGGGTTAGAAAGGGTTAGGAATATGAATAAAATAATTAAAAAAAGAAGTAAAATGTCTAAAAGAATTTATAATTAGAAAATAAAATAAATTGAAATTTTATTCGGTTACATGCCAGTATACGATATAAATATTCCGCGTAAACTTAGCCGCCATTAAACACCCTTTCTATTTACTTACGTACGTACCTTTTCCATTGAATGCTGGGTACGCACCCACGATTCCATGCTGCTAGGAGAAACGCGTAGCTTTCTTTTTTTTCTTTGCTTTATTTATATCGTAACTTTTTAACTTTATATGTTGACACGTTAACCAACATTTATCTCGACATGGATCTTAATTCTTAGCAGTAGTCGAGTGAGTGAGTATCTCCTCTACTAACAGAAAATTGAAATATTTCTGCTCCGTCAATCAATTTGTCTCCATTAGTTTTTTTAGTGCAGAAAAGCAAGAGAAGGCAACCATATCGTTTTTCAGATCACCTCTCTTCCCCTCCTCCCCTCCTCCCCACTCCCACCATACTTCTCTAGGGAAATCAGGAAAATCTTAAAAAATACACTCTCATACCACATGTAAATCCACGTATACTACAAGCAGCAGCAGCATATAACTGTCAACTGTGAGAACTGAAATTTGTCTAAAATTACATACACATCGTAAAGTTTTTTCATTTTATTAGAAAATGCATAAAAATTCACAAAAAAAAAAAACAAAAAAAAAAAAACGATTTACAACCAAACTTTTAATATCAAGTCAAAATGTGTTTCACACCAAAACTCGTACATACGTATCTTCATCACATCACATTTGAAGCTTGGTTATGTTATGACATTAAAAAATAAAAAAGTTAAAAAAAAAAAAAACGAAATTCCAGGATATTTTTTTTTGCTTTTGTCACTAGGATTACGTTAACTTCTTATATGGTTTTTTGGAGGATTTTTTGCGTATTTAGACAAGAGAAAAAAAGTCTGATAAATTTCAAATAAGCTGTTTTTAGGGCAATTTGCTTTCACACATATTTGTGTGAACATATTTATGCGTTAAACACATAAGTGCGATTTTTCGCGCTGTATACGATGATTGACGTAATTTACGAAAGTTTATATTACAGACAAGAAAAGAAGCAAAAATATTTAATTTTTCATTGTTTTCAGTAAAAAAAAAAAAATATATGTTATTTTCTTCAGCTTTCTCATTTACAACATAAATTTTTAAGGTTTGTCACGGCGCAGTGAGATCTTGGAAAATTTGTTGACTTGAAAAACAAAATTAAAAATTTACTTTTTTTTTTTGAATTTTTTGTACTCATTTTTTATTAATCGAAAAGTCCGTGTAATTTTTTTTCAATTTTTAATAGAAATGTACGAAAAGTTTTAAGTGAATTTAATAAAAAAAAAAATACTTAAAATGGCTGTCTTTTTGAATAGTACTTTACAAGACATGTCTTTACAGGACATCGAAGATAAATCTTTACAAGACACCTGACAATTAGGATCTTCTCAAACAATTTAGCGCAGAAGGTCTATCCGTTGTTTATGAGCTGTGTTGTTACACTACCCTTTAATATTTAACGACAGATGGATTGAAGCTCAAATCAAAGGATTTTCCACTTAGTGCAGCTGGCGAAAATTTTAACATAAATTTGCTGGAAGCACAAAGGATAAGAGTTGTGCTGAAACGAGTGCTTTTCATTATAATTTTGTAAATAAATTGCTCTAATTTTGCAAATAAAATTTACAATATCGTTAGTTCACAATCTAGTGATGCGAACCCCATTTAAAGAATATGGAGGATAATATGGGAAATAGGCAAAAATCTTATATAACAAAATAAGCCCGTTAACGATAGACTGTAGCGATGGAATATATTAAATTTATCCTTGTTTGTATTCCGCTTACCTCTCACCTTTATACCCTACAGAAGTAAAATTATCGAAGACCATCTGCAGATCCCGCGGCCGGGGTAAGATTCTTAATTGATGCGGTGCGGTCTATCTATCCGCAAAACTAAATAATGGAAAGTAATACAATTACAACGGCTGGGAGCAAGGATGGACATATATTTCCTTGTGATACACTCATGTTAAGTAAAAATTATAACCTATGGGTTGCAACAGGGGAGAATGACACAAATTTCGTTCAAATTATAATATAAATACGCTTCTAGTTATTGAAACTGAATGGGTCAGTTTAAAAACGGATTCAATGGGCCAGCTGTCAGTTAACAAAATCAGAAGGAAACAAGACCAAAAAAAAAGGTGAGAGATAAGGCGGAAAAATCAAAAAAAAAGAAGACTGGGTGGAAGAAAAGGGAAAAATATTACAGTGAAAAAAGCAGACAGGAAGGGGAGGGGTTTGATGGAAAGTGCCGTGGAGTTAGGTAAAGCGTAAGGGAAGATCAGTGAAGTGTGGTGGAGCTGACTGAACTCAATGAGGTACAATGAAATAGGGTGTGTCTCAATGAATTACATTAGAACGTTGGAGAAGGAAATGGTCTTAGGCAAGAAGAAAAGAAAAAAGGGGAAAAAAACAAAATGTGAAATAGAACAATAAAGATATATCCGAAGAACGTTCACGATAGATTAAAAGGCTTCGCAAATAAGAAAGGAAATTTATACGTGCAAGCGATGAACCTTACAAAAGTTATTAATTTAAAAACTAAAAAATAAAACAACCACTGAAGTAACAAACACGTCTTAAGCGTAGATTAGAAGAAGCTTTTTATAGTTAAATGATTATAAAAAACCAATATTGAACAAGGCTTGTTTTGTGGGCTGCATTTTTTTTTTTGAGAGTAATTGGTTTGATTGACAAAAAGCTTTTGAAATAATCAAGTTTTTCTACTTCTTGAATGTATTTTAATGGACAAGTTTGTTAAAAAATGTTGCAGCATATTTGAGTGAAGTTTTTGTATTAAAGTTTTATTTCACATTAATTTCAATAAATGAATGAGTTTTGTTATGAACAACTTCTATGATTGATTTAAATCCGGTATTTACTTATGGGTTTTTTTTTTTTTTTGTTAACGAAAGTTATTAACAATTATTCGAATGTCATAAATTTAACTTGTTAAGGACATTTTTTTTTGTTTTTGCAATTTTATAACACAATTGTAATTAATTATTTGTAGTAAAATAATTTTTTTTTTGTTTTTTTTTGTGCGAACAAAGAAGAACTTGCCTCAGAGCAGCAGCAGCCAAAGCAAGGCAAAGCATGGCAAGGCAGCACAGCACGTTGTTAGATTTCACTTATAATAAATTTCTTTCTGTTTTTTTTTTTTTTCGAATTTTATTTTGTATTTAATATATATTTAAAAACTGTGAAAATTACTATAAAATTAATTAACAATTTGACATTTTGTTATTATTAAAATTGCAATGCACTTGCAGCCATACGTTGCGATTACTTAAGCATATGTGTGTAATTATGTTTACAGAAATGATCATTTAACGTATAATTTAACAGATATTTTAAGCAAACAACAAGATACATCGAGGCATTGAATTGAATGAATGAAATATGCTACGTGAAATGCATGAAAATGCATCTCATGCATTATCAACGAGTTAAGTGAGTTTTCCGATTTAGTTGTCAGTTCATTTACCTTTTGTTGCAATTTCAATTGTTATTATTTTCCGCTTTTTTTTCTTTGTAATTCATCATCATCCTATGGATGATTGTACTTAAAAAAAAAAAAAAAATATCTCCTCTATACCGTTTGTAATAATCTCAGTTAGTTACGGTACTTTTTAAAGATTTCTAAATTGATCTAACTATCTGTATTCATTTTTCCATTAGTTATAATTATTTAAATTCTCGTAAAATCTAATAATTAATACCCGTGAACTTGGAAAAAGAAAGAGCAAAAAGGGAAAATAAATTTCAAAATACTATTTTCAGTAATTTTTGAGAGAGTGCAATAGATCTTAAATTAAAATTTTATATTACTTTCCCCTGCGCTAAATATTTTTTTCCTATTAGTTTTGCCGCCCATTAACTTAACATTCGTTTAAAACATTGCATTAAATTGAGATTTAATAGTAATTATTATTAAATCTATATAAGTATTTGTGGTAGAAATAATGATCGCTTAATACAACTGCAAGTATATAAAATACTTGTAACATAAGTACGTTTGGTGATGAATAAATATCCTCCATTCAGCTTATTTCAATTGTTAAAACAATTATAATAATTTTGTGAAGCAAATGTCTTGATTAATCTATGGCTGCATAAAGAGAGGCTTCCGTATAAGCAACCTACGTAACGAGTACTCTTTTGAACCTTTTTCTTTCTTACTCTTTATAAGAGGAATCCTATATTCGCCTAAAGCTTATTACTAAATTCTACACATCGTGACTAAGCCAGAAAAGAAAATCATTAATTCTTGCAAAATTCTACTTTATTTATCGACATTCTCTACTTCAATAGTCTTACAATTAGTAAAATGCTTTTCTAATATCTCGATGGCTCTTTTTTAGAACAAACGAATCTAGAGAGGCTTCCATAAAAACAACCTCTGTGACAAACAATGAGGGCAATCCTATATTCGCCTAAAGCTTATTACTAAAGTCTACACATCGTGACTAAGCCAGAAAAGAAAACCATTGGATTTCGTAAAATTCTAGTTTATACTCTACTTATTCTCTACTTCATTCGACATATCGACATTCTGTACTATAATTAATAAAACGCTTTTCGAATATGTCGATGTCTCTTTTGTAGAACGTTCTATCAAGACCTTCAATATATATTCCTTAGTTTCCACAAATGATCCAAATTTCTCTCCATAGAGTTCCTTTTTGGGGTTTTGCTAAAGGGGCCAAGATTTAGAGAGTACGATGGTTAGGATAATAATTCTAACTTCAATTTATGGAATTTTACTCTTATACCCTTTGCTGTTTTCATTGCATTGTAAGCGAATATGCTAACTATTTCGAAACGGCTTTCTCGAGCCAAACTATTCATGTGAAATAGTGCAGATACTACCTTTTGTTAATATCTGATATCTTTGAGGTATCAGTTATCTCTTGGCTACTTCACTTTTCGATTTTGAAGATAATTTTCAAAACTTTTCTAATTCGAATTCGTTTAATATCTGATGAAGAAGCGTTGCCATAAGACTTTTCAAGCTAATGTTTAGTTTGAAGGTTATATTTCCCATCAAAAATAAATATTTAATTAATACACGAAATGCGAATTTCTCTGTTGTTTCGAAATAACAAAAGAGTGAGTCACTGAAGCCATTGTTTATTATTCGTAATAAATAATCGAAATAACATAAAATAGAGCACTGGCGCTATTTGCAAATGTTATCATTATCGTTATTAGAGATGACATCTATATGTCAGTTTTAGAGAGAGATAATGATTGCTATTGGACCTTAGATTTTTAAAATAAGTAAGGTACCACGGTCGTCAGAAAGCCCAGAAAATTTTCGCTGCGTCGAATTGCTGGCTTCAGTATTTGCTGTTGCAGAATCTTCGTGGTGTTGTGGGGATCTCCTTCCTGACTGTTGGGAACGGCCCTTTGGAGAGTTTTGTGGTGACTGTATTTAGTCCCGAAGAACGCGGGAACATTATATATTCGAGGTGTTAAATGGGTCATGCCCTGTCAGAGAGAAAGATATGCCATATAGATGTCTTTATTCTGAAACTGTAGGGTTATAAAACATTCCAATCCTGTGGTTTACACCCCGGGGGCGTGAATATCGCTTTCCCACTACGTGTGCCAACGGTCACCGTGAGGTTAAGACTTTATGGCAGGGACTCTTTGACACATACTTTAGCCTCAGTTACATTAAGGGTTTTTCGAACAGTTACCTTTAGAGATAATTACCCTAATAGTCTATATTCGCCTCAAACTGAGTGTAAGAAGAATTGTTATTAAATCTATATTTAGGTATAAGAGAGGCACCACTAATCTTTTACTTGATCCGTAAGTATCTTAACCCATTTCTTCATAACCACCTTTAATGATCGCTACCCTGAATTACTCTATGTGCAAGTACATTAAATGATCACTTTGGTGATCGGTATCGATGTATTCGTCTTAAAGCAATATTTAACAAGCATTATTATTAAATCTATATGATTAATTTAGATCAGAAATGATGATGGTTTGATCAGCTTTCAAATCCTCTGAGCAATTTTCATATAACTATCATTCACGTTAAATTATGGGGGATAGCCTACATGCTTTCATCACCAAGCGAGTACCATTCTTTTATGCAAATTGAAAGATTGAGGCATATTGGATTGCTTTTTTTATTTGTAGCACTCAGAGATATATCGCATAAGAATCATAAAACATATGCTGTTGTTATCTATGTATGATTTACATAAAGTTTTAATTGAAGTGTGCCATGTCCGTTTAACCCGTTCATCGTAAATAGTTCGCATTAATAAAAACTGAAAAAAATTTCGAAATTTCGTGTGCAGTTTACTATAGAAGCAGTAAATCAAATTCGAAAATTAAGAAAAAAAAATACTGCGACTAATAGCTCATAGAAGAAAAAATTAAATATAAAATTTGCTAAAATGTCACATCATCATATCTAAAAGGTGACCGTAGTAGAGAGCAGTTCTAATCACCAGCAGCTTGTCACGTTTGGAATTAATTTTGTAACGTTTATTTATGTACCTGTGTGCTAGGTTAGGTTTACAGAGTATTAGAGATTCGTTCCGAACAAATTTTATTTTTTTTTATTTATTTAATATGTATAAAATGTATGCTGAATTAATTAATTATATTTTAATTTTTTATTTCATTTTATAATTTTTTTTCTATTAACACAAACGGACTTTAATTAAATTTTAAATCATATTAAATCTTTTGTATTTAATTGCACACCAATTTGTTAAATGTCTATTGTTCAAAAAAAAAAATATAAATAAATAAAAAAAAAAATTATACGAGACCGACCGTCCAATGATCGGTTTTCTACGCGTATTGTCGGTGCTTACAAATAAATATACACGTTTTTGACAAATATGTATATGAAATATATACTTTTGCTTTATTGAAAGCATTTAAATTTAATTAACTCATGATTTTGGCAAAATTTGTTCAAAAATATTATTTTTTTTTTTTTATAAAACACTAGAAAATAAGAATGGCAAAAAGGAAATCTTTATTTACCTTGAAGGAAACACTTCAACATTTGTCACTTAAAATAATAAATGTATGGAAGAAGCATACGTTCGAGTATCTTTTTTATGTAGAAAATATTCAAATTCTAAATTCTATCAGATCAATATCTGACACAGATTATATATTTCTGGTATTTCGTAAAACTGGTTTAGCTTAGCTATAGATATTCATCTTCATACTTGATTGATGGATTTAAAACAAGACTATATTTTCGGAATTTTAAAGCTCCAGGGAGCATTAAAAAGACACGCGTAACATGCTGGGTACCAGGTTTGATTCAGATCTTATAATTATTAATTGGGATTGCTTCTAAGTGATACAAACTCCAATGTTCCGTTTGTTCACTAAATATCTTCGTAATAAATGTTATCGAGAAATGGATTTTGTACACGTAAACCAAAATTTATGATCGGGGTGCTTTTAGAGCTGAAGCTGGATCTTCTTTCCTTTCAAAATCATATATAAATTAAAGCACTATAGTATAGAACGTTTTGTAGTGAACGCAACGTCTTCAAAAGGACAAACAGGGTCATCCACTTGGTGATACTAAATGTAACGTCCTCCCAAAATCAAACATGGTCATACACTTTGCAGTTGTGTAGTAAATGTAATGAATTCAAAAGAACAAACAAGGTCCTCCGCTTGGTAGTTTTGTAGTAAACGTTACGTCTTCCCAAAAACAAACATGGCCATCCATTTCGTAGTTTTGTAATAAACGTAACGTCTTCAAAACAAAAAACACCATCATCCACTTTGTAGTTTTGTAGTAAATGTAACGTGCTTCAAAAGGACAAACGGGATCAACCACTTCGTAGTTTTGTAGTAAATGTCAAAGAACCCAACAGGGTCATCTACTTTGTAATTTTGCAGTAAGCCTATCGTCTTCAAAAGAACAAACAGGCTCATCCACTTGGTAGTTTTGTACTAAATGTAACGAATTCAAAAACCCCAATAGAGTCATCCACTTTGTAACTAAGCGTATCGTCTTCAAAAGAGCAAACAAGTTAATCGATTTTGTACTTTTTTTCGGAAACGTCACGTCTTCAAAAGAGCAAACATGGACATCCACTTTGTAGTTTTGTAGTAAATGTCTATGTTCATGAAAACCTGGCCTATCTTTAAACTTATCTTGATATATTGATATGACAAGAAATGAAGTGAACTGAGAATCGAAACGTATTATAAGACTCATTCTGATAATCTTCCTAATAACCATTCGCCATACATAGCTAAGATGGATGGACAGAGCGAAATGGGTTACAGTATATTAGGTGGTGCATAGCGAACTCCTTTTACAAAACCCATCGACGAAATCAAGAAATTGGTACATTGGAACATTGCCAGACACTTGACTCGAGAGGTGAACACGTGGTTTAAGTTCATTGATAACATTCGAAGTAATAAATCAGATTTGAAAGGTGTTATGCGGAAAAAGCACAATCCAGTCCATTATTCTGAAAGAATTTTTGGCGAAAGTCTTGCATAATTTCATACTCATCTGATTATTACATATTCTGATCTCTTTCTGTTTCTTACCGAACCGAAATAGCAGCTTTAAGGAAAAGTTTTCATGTTAGTTGAAAAAAAATAATAATAATAAAAAAAATTGAGTGAAGACCACATGTCTCGTATTTTGAAAAAGCCGAGAAGAAGGGCTTTCTCAAGCGATTGCGTAGTTTTATTGAAAGGCGATTTAATGGGTTGTTTCGTAGGTATGAGTATAGATTTTGACGAGAAATTTAAGACTCTGTTCAGGAAGCTATAAATATATTTAATAAATCCTTCGTTTAAATAATACTTTGCTGGTTATCTTTTGTTTAATATATTTTTTATATTTTATATAACGTATACATTTATATATATATATGTATATTATATAACATATATTTTAATTAAAAGAAACACAAAACTGTATAATGTTCTTTCTATTTTTAATAAATGCTTTTAATTTTAAGTATCTTTTTTTATACAACAAGCAGAGTCATTCTATAAATTTAAACATTCTGATATATATATATATGTATGGTTTTCTGATTTGCTTCAATTAAACAGCACATAGGAATGACATAACACAGCAGCAGTATTGTCTTTTTATATAATAAAATCTTATTTAGGTCATCGTATTTTTTTCCTTTATTCTTTTCATCTTCTTCTGACGTCCATCACTGTCCACAATTATCGCATAAAAATGGCTTTGTTAAAATAAAATTGAATTGATTTTTATGCTCACCAATGAAGAGTTGTTTATTGAGTTTCTTAATCCAAATGTAATATAAATATACAAAACCATGTTCTAGATCAACGGTTGGCATACTTGACGACAACGTTGCGCATCAGTAAATTCTTAACTTAAACTTAACACACGAACCACTTGAATACGAATTTTTCTTAATGCAATTGAAACGATAAAGATTACTGGCGTTGGATGAGTGAACTTACCTGACGACTGGGTAAACAACAGCTCATATATTTATTATTATTTATTTTTTTTTTCTTATCCAAGCTTATATTTGGAATCAATGCAGATTAGAGCACATCCAAATGAAATATAATGTAAATAATAATAGTTTTTTTTTAAATATAAAAACAGAGACTTAATCGATCTTTACAATTTTACCTACAATTAATATAAACTAAAAAGTAAGTTAAGAAATAAAGCAAACTGATTAGTTAAAAGTGAGCGCAAACAAATAATTAACATTTTATTTGAAGCAACTTATGTTACTTTCAAAAATAATTTTGTTAACACCTAACTTGGCATTATGTCACGCGTAATATATGAATAAAATATTTAATAAGGATGGAGGTTTTTTTTAATCTTTCACTTTTACGTGACAAATTACATCATTTTTTGATGCGAACTTTTTTACACGATAGTTGAACTTTTTTACACGATACCCTTAGAATGAATTTTTTGCGTAATTATAAGCACATTTACGAAATTTGAATTTTCTTAGCATGAAGTTCGTAAACTGAGGGATAAAATCGCGTCAAATATATAAACTACAGATCGCTTAATAAACAGTGGCAACGACAGCAGATAAGTTTTGCGGTTTAAAATGTCGTATTCATGTCCATTTTAAGCCAGTTACAGTGCATATGAACTTTTACAAATTTTGCCAGCGTTTATTTAATGCATTTTTGTACAAAATTTTGTATCCCGTTTTCATTCCTGCAAAAATAGTTCATATGAATCAAGAAAAAGAGAAATTCTAAAATTTCTTAAGAATATGAAATGTATTTAGAATATGCGAACCCCGGACGTAGGTATAGCTAGATGTTTATAGATCATGATATATATAGACCTAGATATACATAGACCTAGATATATATAGACCTAGATGTATATAGACCTAGATATACATAGACGTAGATATGCATAGAGCTAGATATATATAGACCTAAATATATATAGACCTAGATATATATAGACCTATATATATATATATAGACCTATATATATATATATAGACATAGATATATGTAGGTATATATTGACCTACATATGTATAAATCTGGATACATATAGACGTAGACATATATATATATATATATATAGATCCAGATAGATGAATAGACCTACCTACATATATATAGGCCCAGATATATATATATAGACCTACATTTGTATAGATCTAGACACATATAGACATATACAGACCTAGGTATACATAGACCTACGTATATATAGAGCTATGTATATAAAGACCTAGATATATATAGATCTGGGTATATGTAGATCTATATATATAAAGACCTAGATATGTATAGACTTAGATATATATGGAATTAGATATATATAGACCTAAATACATATAGACCTAGATATATAACAGACCTAGGTATATATAGACCTAGGTATACATAGACCTAGATATTTATAGGCCTAGATATGTATAAACCTAAATATATACATACCTAGGTATATATATAGAGCTAGATATGTATAGACCTAGATTTAGCTTTGGATAAATCTGTATCCAAAAACCTAGCATTTTGAAACTTGCCAGAATACAAGCATGTAGAAAATATTCCACTTTATTAATTTCGTTTCGAAAGAATATGATCAATTAGTTTCGAAAGTATCCTTGTAATTGCACTTGAAAGCATCTCACAACTTATCAGACACTTATGTCTCAAAATTCGACGCTAACCAATGAAAGAAAACTCACCTTGTTGTTTTCTTCCAATTACTGTTTTTTTTTCTTTTCATGTTGTCTTGTCTTATTCACTATTAAATGACAAGCCATCGCAACTTTTGTATATATAACGAGATGATTAATAATTATTCTTAAAATATATTTTTTCATATTATTATTCTATGCTTGCTTGATTAACATATTTTTACCCTGACGGAATTAGGTGTTGGTGTGTATGCGTTTTTAGAAAAACGAGAAAGAAAAAGAAAAGTTATTTAATTATGACAACTAATTAGAAAATCGTCAAAGTATAGCGCAAACAGGTGCAATAAGACATATGAAATTAAAAAAAAAAAAAAAGAAAATTTTTATTATTTTAATGCGACACAGGAAAGAACATATAACAGAATTTTTTTTTATTTTCAAATTCAATTTTTTTTTTTTTTTTTTTTTTTTTTAATGAATAAGATATCAATGGCTGCTGAGGTAAGCCATCAGTCAATAAAAATTGATTTCATGGTCACTTCAATGCATTCGCAAAAAACTCTAATAACAAAGAAAGTTTATTCTAAAGAAAATCGGATTAAATATTGAAGAATAAATGTTGTTTGAAAAAAATTAAAATTTCTCATTATGTTTTGATCAATTAATTCTGTTAATTAAAAACGAAACAGAAAAAAAAGTAGACTTCATCATTGGCTCATCCAACATATAGAATGAACAAAATGAAGAAACAAAATTCTATCGCTCTATTTGCGCATGAAAAAAATGAAAACTTTTTTAATTAATATTTAACATAAATGTTTCTAGTTTGCGTATGATAAAAACTACATGAATTTATCGATAACATCAATATTCTTACTTTCAAGTTAGAAATTTTTTTTTTTTTTAATTCTCAATTTAATGGGAAATCACATTCGTGTCATGTAGTTCTTCTTTGTCAAGAGCGTTGTTGAAAAAAGGAAACACCAATGTCATGCCTTTACCTAACAATATTTTGCTATACCGTTTGCTTTGAAATTAACTAAAACGAACTTAAAAAAAAAAAATTTTATTAAAGAAAGAAAAAAAGAAATATTTAAAAAGGTTTTTCTTGTTATTTTTGATGATTAGGTGATGGTGCCATGTGATGAAGACAACTCATTTATTTAGTTATTTATTTTTTTTTTGTCTTTCTCTTTCGTTATCTTTAACATAAAATAAAAAAAAAACTCTTTATTCGTTTATATTTGATCAATAAATTGATAGATAACAATAAACTTACAAAAACGTGTCAGAAATTTCGTTTATTTATTTACTTTTTGCGAACATGTTTCCTAATTAAATATTTAATTAAAGCCAGAGAAGGTCTTCGAATTTTTTTCACTCTACACCATAAGCTAATATCCCAGCAGAAAAAAAATAGGTCCAATTACCTTGCCAACCTTTGGCTTCAATTTACGCTGATTATAATATTTTTATCACTCGGCTTGGCTTTCATTTGTCGAAGCATGAAAAACATTTCCGCGGAGCTTTATTATAGCGAGGAAAAGATCGAAATTAATTTCTTTCTTTATAGTCTTTGTCTACTTGAAATTCCCTACCTCTTCTTCTTTTTCTACATCAGACTTTCTTTTGCAAATCGTTTGAAATTGAAAGTGCGGAACATCTCTTGTGAAGCGTTACATATCTCCACAAAACGTTACAAATATATTTCATATATAAACTTATTTGTTAGTTCAGGTTCTCTTCACGCATATCTATCTCGATCCTAAATCCATATAAATCTCGATCCTAAATTTTACTTTCAGAATGTCTTGCATAACTCCACTTATAAACTTTCCATTTGCCGTTATACAATCTCTTTTGAAACACTAAAAACTTACTCTAGTTTATTTCCGCTGCCGTAGCTTTACGGGACTATATAATCGTACCTTTACGAGACTATACGATTGTCTAATTTGCTGCCAGTTGTTCTTCTTCTATTCCAGACTTTGTTTTCAGTAGTCTTCTCAAATTAAATGGATCTCACGTGAAACGTTATATATCTGCTCAAAACGTTACAAGTATATTTCATATTACATCATATTTATTTGTTCAGGTTCTCTTTATACATATCTGTCTCCAAATAAATCTCGATGTTAAGATTTGCCTTCACAAGATATCTTTTAATTCTTACTTACTTTCGTAACACAATCTTTTCTTAAACACTAAAAACTTACTTTACCTTATTTCATCTCATACCTTTGCGAGACTATACGATCGTACCTTTACGGGATTGTACGATCGGTGAGTGAGTTAACAGTGATAACCTCAAATTAATAAATTTAAAAAAATCCTCTAAACTTGATTTAAGCGCGCGAGGTATAGCACACTCATTTTTCTCCAAAAAAAAGGACCCTCTTTGTTCAAGAAAATCTTCTGAAATTCACGCAATGATAACTGGAGAAAGAATTTTTTCTTGTTTTCCTTGAGAAACAATGAAAACTGGAAAATGCAAAATGCACTTCAAACTGTGTGCTACTACTGTTGTATCAAATCTTACTGCATTCAAACTTGTATTATTTAAAAAATGGCGGAAAAGCCCGATTAAAAATCTCCATTTATTTCCACCAGATGTTTTGGCGAGACTGTACCATTTTTTGTTTAATATTTTAAAATTTAGTTAGCTATTGTCTTAAATATGTTTTCTTAATGAAAGCTAAGGGATCTTACGAACCTAAGACGACACATGGTCGCTGCCGGGACTTCAACACTTTTGCAAAAATATATATTTAAAAATGCTTCCATTTTTTAGTCGTCTACTTAGTCAGGCAGAAGAAGCCCTAGTTTTAGCTGAAAAGAAGTTATTTATTTTCTTTAATGATTTTCCTATTTATTACATTACAATAAAACTTCAGAAATTATGCGATCTAAAATGATGAGGTAATTTAACTTAAAGGGTAGAATTTTTTGAAACTTTTCTTTTTTATATTCTAGTTTCTAGAATATTGAAATTTCTTTTACTTAATGAAGTCAGTGGGTCTCTAATGCCAATGTGTCAACTTTACTAAGAAGAAGTCACCTACGACAGATCTGCTTGTTTCGATAGTGGACACTCAGCTGGCAAAGAGACCAACGGGTCCAAGGTCAAATTCCTAAGGGTGAAGATATCTAGATTTCTTTCTGAACTGATTCAATTGCATAAACATACCGTTCTCTAGCACATAGTTAAGACTTGCTTTAGTTAAACATAACAAGCTTAGACATTTTGTAACATGCGGATAAGGAGTGAGCTCCGCAAATCACACCTTAATTAAATCTAGCACCGACACCTAGCTTTATTTATGGAGAGCTCCATATAAAAATTAAAACGACAGAGTACCAGACCAACATTCAATTCTCTTTTTATGTTAATCCATAAAGTGCGTAATGCTCGGTATTCGGTGAATGTAACTATTTTATAGAATGGAAAGTAGATACCTTCAGATATAACATCTCATAGATATACCTCAGATATATCTTTTAGATACACTTTAGATATACCTTTAGATATAATATCATTCACTGAAATGAAATGAGCATCAAGCAATCAAATTTTATTAAATGAATTAGAGCAGACATGGGATAGATTTCCAAAGTTATAGAAAGAGAAACAGTTTGACATGATCCTTAGTTTATGGAGATCATAAAATGTTTAAGGTAAACAAAAAGCATTTCTAGCGGTTGACTTTAAGGCAAAACTTCTCAGAGACGATGAATTTAAAAAGGAATTTTCAGAGTAAAACAAGATTTATCCATTTTGTTGTTCCGAAAGTCAGCATAAATAAAACACGTATCTGGCCAAGATTTGAATCAAATTTCTTTTTCAATATATTGTTTATATATTGCCATTATATATTATCAAAACATCAATCAAATATCCTCTACAGGACATCTTTAAGGAATGAAGCCTTTTTAAGATCATTTTCGACAACTTTTCTGCAACGAGCGGGCAATAGCTCAGCCATAGCTTTACGAAGGTTCGTTTTTAAAATGTTAGTTGTTTGAGTAATGCTCTCTCTCTCTCTCACTCTCTCGCAATAAACTCTACTCTCTTTGTGTAGTCCCACTAAAGATATATAATATATTACAAGGATAAGGAAGAGAGCTAATCTACAATCTTCAAGAAATATGAAACGAAGACGAACATTTGAAATTTAAAAATAAATAACTTTTGATTAATTCGATAGAAAACTTTAATGATATCACATCATCATGTATAAAGGAAACATTTTTGGGAAACTTAATAAATAAATTCGAAAAGGGAAACATACATTTGATTTTCCTAAATCAGATAGAAAAGCATTCTAAACCCCAATATTGTTAGATAAACTTATTTTTCTATTAAATTTCTTTTTCCAACGATCGTTATGCAACCACAAATGTTTTATGTTTGCAATAATTACAATGTAATCATTTATAATTAGTTGCATCGTCGTATTCAAACTGGTCAAAATTCGAGACCGCACACACAAAAGAACACTTAATGTTGTGCACACACAGTTTATGTACCCGCTCATAAAAGCAAATTTTTTGATATTTACCAACAACGACAACAACAACAGCAAACTTATCTAATTTAAATTAAAAACATTTTTTATATATAGTAAAACAAAAACAACAACAACTACAAGAAGAAGAACTCTCACATATTTAAGCCATCTCTAATGTCATCCATCCGTAAAAATGTGTATCAGCATAGCGTAAATACTACACATACATATGTATATATGTATATGTATACATAGAAATGTATATGTACATACAGAAATTGTTTGATATCAACTCAGGAAAAAGCACTGAAATAGTGTACGTACGGGTATGATGATGCGTTGTGTATGTGGATGCATGCTGTGTATGCTCAGGTGTTGGTTTTGTTGTTATTATTGCCGTTATTGCCGTTATTGTTTGTTTTTATTTGTTGTGTCATTGCAAATATGTATACAATTATATACTTATGCTTATGCCTTCTATTACATAAAAAAAAAAAAAAAAAAAAAAACGAAATTGAGAGGCTGTGTAGCCAATAATAACGAGAATTTTTAGTTAAATGTTAAAGCATCATATAGACCTCATACACACACCCCCCAGCACTTGTTGTTTTCTACCCCTTCTTACAAGCGCATACCTACTTATAAACACACTTGCTGTAGTCATAATTGTCATAAATTATGACAACTGTTGGCACGGTGGCCCATAATGTCAACATTAATATGCCTTACGAAAAAAAAAAAAAATTAAAAATAAAAAAAAAATTGAAAAAAAAAACAAAATCACGAACATTTTGCACATGTGAACGTTACAACAAACACATAATAATAATAATAATAATAAAAGTGATGTCGAAAGATCGCACAATAATTGCATTGAGAAAATAAAAACTCTATGCCCTGCTACCTTAATAAGAGCATTTTAAATACACCCACAAGCTATTAAAAATCATTAATAATTTTGGAATATAGACTACTCCAACATTTCGTATGAAAATTATAGGAAATTATTGAAAGAGAAGAGATAGACTAAATTCATTCCCCCCCGCAGTGTCTTTTATTGAAGCATTTTCTGGGTAAAAACTAATTTCCCCCTAAAGCCCCTTCGAACGGCCTAGAATTAAGTATAGACAGTTGTGACAATTATGAAAATTATAGGAAATTATTCAAAGAGAAGAGATAGAATAAATTCCTTCCTCCTTAGTCTATTTTGTTGAAGCATTTTCTGGGTAAAAACTAATTTTCCCCTAAAGCCCCTTCGAACTATTCAAACTTTTGGTTGATGCGACCTAAAATGAAGCATAGATAATGAAAATATACCAAATCTTGATAAGATTAAATAACGAAATTAATTTAAACGTAAATCTTTCTTCGTCTGTCCATCATTCCGGTTGTTCACGTCCCGACTGTAATCTAAAAATACTTTTGTAAGTAGACAAAAAGGGATCTTAGGTTAAATTTTATCTCTCTGTATTGAATATATATTCAAAATTCTGTAATGTAAACTACGCGCTTCATTCCATCTAGAATTTCTCAAAATTTAATAATTTTCCTTCTTTTTCTTAATTCAAAATTCAAAATCTTTTCAAAATTCAAAAATCTTTTATTTTAAATTTTTTTAAAATTAAAATCTAAACCTTTCTCCTTCTAAATTTAAAAAAAAGATTCGCTATTATTTACCATGATTAGGTAAAAAAAATTGACTTTAAATTTTCTATAATTAATTTTAAAGCGATCTCTCTAAGACAAATTGAAAATTAAAGCTTCTAGCTCTCTGGTAGGAACATTTGTCTTCACCTGCCACAACTACCACCATCATCAAGTAAAAAGTTAACCAATCACTACCATCATTAAGTAAGAAGTTAAGTCAAGTTAAGTTAAGTTTTGTTTTTTCTCGATTTTTCCAACAAAGACATTATATAAATGGACAGACGGACAACCAGCAACATATTAGCAAAAATCCGAGGCATAGTTTTCATTACAAGTAAAATGACAAATCAAATATATTTCTATGTACTTCGACGGTGGGCATAGAAACTATTCTTCTCAAAAGATGTGAATAAAAATAAATAAATTTTAATAAATATGTAAAAATTAAAAATAATAAAAATAAATCTCTACATTTTTTTTTTTTTTTTTTTTTTGTAATAAATATAAAAATAAATATTTTTAATAATATTATAAGAATATGTCGATGTGTGTGTGTGTAGTTTGTGGTTATTCTATTCACTTGAATAATTTATCTCAGGATTATTATCATTTATGATAAATATATGAATAATTTGTACTAATTGCTTTATATGTTGCTGTGATAAATGTTTTAATTTAATGTTTTCTAACAAATTGCAATTATTTAAAAGCAACTTTAGAATTGCCTTCTGTGTCTTAAGACGCAATAAAATTTATACAATTATAACGTAGCTACCCGTGTAGTAATGGCAGTAATTAGTCGGAAAATGCACAAATCGCAACAACATTTGAAATAATAAATTTAAGTAAAATCGAAAACATTTTCCAGACAAAAGAAATTTTGAAAAAAAGGAAAATAAAAATTTATATAAAATGTGTAATGTAAATGAATTAAGAAAATTATTTTAAATTATTTATTAATTATTGACGCAGGAATCATAAGAAAAAACTCAAGACGAGATTGGTTTTTCCAAACGGTTTTTTTTCTTTGTTGAGAATGGCCATACTGACCAACATGAATAATCCGTTGCACTGCTAAAGCATATATAAAGACAGTTGTTATATACTTATGGATTTCCAGATCATATCCCCATGTATTACAATGTATTTGTCTCATTTAAAATATATCTGAAAAGTGAAGACTGAAGGTTGAAACTCAGAATGAATCGCAAGTATTTTTTATAATCATCACCGAAGGTGAAGGGTATATTTCATTTTGTCATTTGGTTTCTAACTACCAAAAGGAAACTTCGGAGACTCCACCAAGTATATATATTCTTCTTGATCAGCATCAAATTTAGAATCGATTTAAGCATGTCCGTCTGTCAGTCTCTCCGTCTGTCTGTCTGTGTAATGTCTGTGATAAACATTCTCTTGGCCGCAAAAATGAAGATATCGGCTTCAAACTTTAGAAGTTCTTGTACGCAGGTTGGTATTGAAAATAGGACAAATCGCTCCGAGGACCCGCTCACAGTCCAACGTAGACTAAGAGCACCTCCTTTTTCGGTAGCAAAAGAAAGTTGGTTTCTTTGCTTATTACTCGTAAACCATCAATAAAGATTTCCAAAAATTTGCACTAGATATCCCGTAGCCTCTGTACATAAAACGATAAACGATCGACCACACCCATTCGATATAATAGAATATTGAAATTAAATTTTTTTGGGAGGAAACCTTTGTAATGTTAAGAAGCCCCATAATTAGTATGGAATTCGGAACCCTTCCAGAGAAGTATCTGTCGGTACGTCTGACCATCTGTCTGGCTGCTTAACTATCTAATGTCTGTGGCAAACATTCTCCTGGCCGCCAAAATGAAGACATCGGCCTCAAATTTGGCAAACACATTGGAAGTTCTTTCATTGCCACGCCCACCTATTAAAATTTAGTTTTTCCCTTTTTTTAAGATAAGGGTGGTGGATATGAAAGATTCGGTATAGCTGAATATAACTTTTTTGCATGTTTTTTATTATTTTGAATTCCGATGAAATTTTTCCATAAAGAACAATAAGACCAACTATTCAGCAGTTTTGTTAAAATGAAATATAAGAAAAATAGTTTTAAGTTTTTATATTTAAGTAGTATATATGTAGGACAACGTTTGCTAACCTAACCCGCTGCAGACCTCTCGCTTAATGCCCCCCTCCCCCCCTTACCCCTCACCAATGCTGCTTTTTCCCCTTATTTTATCAAACTCTAGCCCGGCGTCTCACTTCTTACCCAACCCATACTATTTCTTTTCCTCCTTTAAACTCGCATTATTCTCCCAAACATTTTTTCTTCGTCTCAACAACAACAACTGGACTCTCACTTTCATGCATATTTCTCGGTGGATAATTAAACACAACGTCTTTGTTAAGGTTAAGAAAAGTTTCTTATAAATCATTTCATTTCTTCACGTCACCAAACATCCGATTTTTAAAAAGAAAAAAGAGAGGATTCGTAGTAAACATGTAATTGTTGTCTTCATTGTCACAGAAATGTACTAAAGACAACTACTTTTTATTGTTCCATAAATTCCCATATGTTTAGAGACAAAGAGGAATTCTTAGTAAAAATATAATTGTTTACATCGCCGTTAACGAAGTAAACTAAAGATTAGTTTTTTATTACTTTGTAAATCCCCATGTGTTCAAAACAAAAAAAAAGGGATTCTTAGTAAAAATATAATTATTTACTACTTATGTAAATTGAAAAGTGTATGTGGAAAACCGGTCAGGCTTAGCGTTATGCACAATTACAGATTTGTCCCATCTCTTACAGACACTACGGTCCATTTATCCCGTGGGGAATTTGTTTATGAATTTCAATTACATGCAAGACAATGATCCTTTCGGATTAGAAAAAGTGAAACATGGAAAATCCGAACGCATTATATTATCCTCATATTGAATAGAAAGACTTCTATGTGTCTACGTTCATACATTAGAAAGGAAAGCCCAAAATATGCCAAAAAAAAAAGTCAATCAAGAAGAACGACACCAAAGCAGAAGATATCAAGAACACATTAACTTAAGTCTAGAATCTTTAAAGACTAATTTGAATGGAATCATAAATTAAAGCAGGGAATGCATGTATTCTATAAAGCAATTTTCTCCAAACTGGTTGGGTTTAGACATTAGGACTACTATGGGGGGGAACAGTCTATACATCAAGCATATATAAATAATTTAGACATGTATACTTGGACGGTGTAAGTTTCAGTTTTGTGATTCAGTTTTCTACTAAAGTGTGGTGAAATGGTTATCAGCAACCGCGATGCAAATTGATCTGTTTTAAACTGAAAAGGAAAGAAAATGCAGCTGAAAGCCGCTTCGGAGATACTTGAGTTGACTTTGAGGTAAAGGTGTAGCGAGAATGAAACATTTGGAAAGTGATTTGCTAGATTTCATATAAAAAATTGTAGTCTTAAGAACGATGAACGTCCACATATATCCGTCCGTCCTTAGGAAAAACAACACAGGAAGTGAATTTCAACCTTGATTGAGAACTTTTCTAGGTTACAACGTATTCTTCGGAATTGTTGGAATCTCTTAACTTAACACTGGCACAGATTGACCATAAAATATTTATTATTATTTACATATAGAGGTTCACAAAAGTTTAAGACATTAGAAAAGGGAACAACGGAGTATTTCGTTTTAATACCATGAGATTTCGACCGCGATGGCATCCATAGCCTAATAAGAGGCAAAAGACTACAGGTAGTAATGGTGCATATTTGAATTATTAAACTTTATAACAAGTATTTTTTAATTGAAATCTTTTAATTAAATTTGAATTTCATCAAAAAAAAAATTGAAAAAATTGAAAAAAAAAATTTTAAAAAAAGTAGATATTATTTCTACACCCAAAACACATCTCCTAACACAATATCAACTATAAATGTTTCCAATGTGAAATAAGAAAATTAAAAAGACAACAAAATTTTTCGCATGATCAAAAACAAACGAGAATTTTTTTAATGAATCAAAGAATATTTATTTAATCTTTAATGTTTATACCCGGGGTTTTTTCTTCATTTACTTATGTATTTAAGATACAAGTGTAACATTTATTAAGTAATAGCACAATTAGTTATAGCAATTAATCAATTTGTGTCATAATTAGTGAAAGCGTTGAAAAGAAAAATATATTTTTTTGATATGATTTCATAAGAACAATTTGTTGTATTGCGCACCAAATTTTAATTCTCAATAGTTGTTGTTCCCTCATATATACTCTATAAAAGATTAGTAAACAATCTTTTATAGCACGTATAACACAAAAAAAAAAAAAAGAAAAAGGAAAAGAAAAAACAATCGTCGCTAAGCAAATTCCATAAATACAATGTAATGTAAAGACATAAATATTAATAATACAGAGGAGTGTGAAGTATAGGTTTATTGTATGATATTTAACTAAAGATCAAAGTTTACGAAAATGTTTTTATAACATTTCCCTTCCCTTGGGATTCAAAGCTTCTAAAATTCAATTATTAGGAAGAGAAAAATAAAAAAAAAGTTTTACGATTTATAAAGACATTCTGTCTTGTGTTCTTGTTTTAGTTACATTGAGAGTTCATTTCTGTTTGTTCAGGCCGCTCATAGGCTTGTAATGTAATTAAGTTACAGGTCAATAGAAACGTATTCAAGTTGAACTTTTCACACATATCGCTGTCAGTGTTGCGTAAAGAGTGTTCTCTCTTATGCATAATCAATGATAAACAAAAAGGCTCCTCTTACACGTTTTCCTTTTTAATTGACTGACTGTCATAATGAATTGAGAATGCAAAAGGAATAAGAAAACCTTGTATACTGCTTTGGGTTTATTCATTGGCCAATTTATTAATGCTCTTCCATTAAGCATGCCGTCCTTTACATGTTGTTCATTTCAACTTTAGCCCTTAAATGTTTTATTCATGCTAAGATAAAGTGTAGCATTAATTTATTGTTGTCTGCGCTAACATTCAAACTTATCTCTCTCTTTATCTCCCTCTTTCTCTATGGTTAGTTTGCGCATTTATGTATACTCTTTGTAGTGAAATTTCTAATTAATTATTAATTTTTATATATCCCTTTCGAAACTCTACCAACAGTAGTAGTAGTGAAACTAGTTTTTGTTCTTTAATTAGTAGCAGTTTTGTTTCATTAGATTGGCATCAATAGAGACTAATAGAGAGACAAGATGACCTTAAAGGGAATTTAATCTTTGTATACATTAGTCTTAAGCAAAATTTTAAACTTAGATTCTTTGAACTTGGCCCATACAATTTTAATGAAAATATCATCTCTATTAAGTTTCCTTTTTTTTTCTGGCTTATTTTCGAGAACTCTAAAAGGAACATAAATAATTAAATTTGCCTAAAATGTTACTCTACACGGATACTTTTAGAGCTATTATTGTTATAATAACGCAACTATTTGTATCGATTTTCTTTCGCAAAAATTTTCGTTTATAAGAAAGTAATGATTTTTAAAAAGATTTTAATTGATACACGTTTTATTTGTATACGACACAATGTGCACTTGCTTGTACGGTGCTTAAAGTTCGTTTTATATCGAGTTTATCTCACAATTTGTTTATTTTCCCTTCGAGTGAACTTTAATTAAAATCTCATAACAAGCGGATATATATTCATCCCTTTAAAAAACAAAATATATGATGTGTATACTACATTTTATGAATTCAACAAGCTCCCTAGAGTATGCTACAGTAATTTTCATATCATTACAAAAGCAAAGTAAGCTACAATATTATTTTATAGATTTTTTATTATTAAACTTTTGTGTTTTTTTTCTTTCTTCAGAACAAAAAAAGAAAAACATATTTTATTAAATGTGTGTCGTGTGATACTTGTGGTATAAATAAATTAATTTCACAAAATGAACATTTATATTAAAAAAAAAAAACAAGAAGAGAAATACTCAGGTGCAAGTTGTTATGGTAAACCACCTTGAAATGTATATGTATATAAGACATATATACATATATATATATATATATACATATATATATTCGAAGACAAAAAATTGAAAATTTTCCTTTTTTTTTTTAAATTTTTAAAAAAAATTTTTTTTTTTTTATTTTTTTCGTTAATGATATATATTTTGATATAGTGTAACATTCTCTCTTTTAAAAATTTTTTCTTCTTTTTAATCTTCTTAAAAATATTCGTGTGCTAATTGTCTTAAGTACCTCACAACTGAATAAATATGAAAATTCCACATCATTAAAATAACAGAAAATATATTAATTGGCCAACAGCCAAATTAACAATACACGTACACATCATTTAAAAGGTAACACAGAAGTGTTTGTAACAAGCTTTATTATATAAAAGCTACTTGTAAGCAAGAGAGAGAAATTTTGTTTCTTTTTTTTTCCCCCTCCGTACAACGAATTATGATTAATATTTCGGTTTAAAAGAAATTCTTCTGTAGAAGGCTTGAAATCATTTTTTTCCTTATCAAAGCTTTGAGTTTCTAAGTTTGAGTTTCGATCGCAATAAGCAGAGCCTGCATATAAGATAAGCTAATTGTGTGATATGTTATATATATATGTTAAAAGGAAATATTCATAGGAATGCAGAACAAAAATAGATGTAAGAAAAAAATTAAAATTAAAAAGTAATAAGTTTAAAGAAAACAAAAATAAGACAAGGAAAGCTGGAAAAATTTTTATTTCGTTTTCAAAATAATTTTTGTTTTATTCCTAATTTGCATGAATCATATAATTAATTGATTTAATGCTATGAATGTATTCCGGCACGATTTTATTGAAAATATTTTTCATTTCCAATCACATCACATCACATTTTCTACTCGTAACTTTTCCCATATAATATGAATTTTCTTTGAAAAATTTAACTTCGTTGGCCTGTTAAAGTTTTCTTCCCCTCAATCTCAAATGCATTGCTTCCTATAACTTATCTTTTTATATATTACTTTTAAAATATTTTAGATAGTTTTTAAGTTAGTAAAAATAAATACCGAATATGTTTTCAAAAAAAAAAAAATTGTAAAATAATTTAGAAAAGGGGAGTTCGTAGCATTATTGTGGTATAATTTGTAAAACGATGTACATAACAGCTTCATATTTGGGTAACTTTGCAGTTTATCTAATAGCTTATATAGACGCTTCTCTATAACAGTTCATAGAACATATTTACATAACAATTTGTGTAAAAATTTCTATAACCATGTTCTCACACGGTTGTTTCCCTAATATTTTTATTGCGGTCTGCCTAATGCTGTTTCTACTTGTGCCTGCCTGCCCCCCTACCAACAGCAATTTATGTAAGCATTGTGTGTAGAGAGCATATTTCCTTATTATTACTTATTGGGGTCTGCCGAATGGTGGTACGTTTGTCTAATGGTTATATAACAACTTGTATAACTGTCTCAACAATTGTTGCTACAAATGTACGTATAACAATTATTATATAACAATTTGCAAAACATATTGAATGTATGTGTATACCCAATATTGTCTATTGCGGTTTTTTATTTCAGTCTACTTAATGCTTGTACAACATCTGCAAGTATTTTGTATAACAGTTTGCATATAAATTTTTGTAACATTTTATAGAACATTTTATGGAATACCTAATGTCATGTAATAATAGCACCTGATGTGATATTATGCAAGACATGAAACCCTAAAGCACCATAAAGTGATGCAGCCATCAATCAAGTTAAGAATATTATTATGAGTAAAAATGAGGGTCATTTTTTGACAAAAAATGTTTTCAACAGAAATTTTTATTAAAATTTTCAAATCTAAAACATAATATCATAGGTTTAATCGTTTGATAAAAACACAGTCTAATTAGTGGCTCCGTATCAGCATCGAATAATTTGTAAGTGCGGGAAATTTTAGGTTTTTTTACTTAATTCTAAAGATAATGCCGATAAATTCTTATGGGCGATGAACAGTGATTGTGTTAGGATATCCAAAGAACAAATAGCCGTGATGCAGACTAGACGAAACGAACCATTAACATGGACGATAAAGCTGAATATGCACGACGATTCCATATGGGTAGAGTGTATTATAGTTCGTTTCAATCAAATGGAATCATCATTAGGGAACGCTACCAATAAACAAATGTGCATTCAGCTTATACTGTGGGCGTGGCTTCTGATGAATTTGACTCATTTTCAATAGCAACGTATATGTGAAAGAACTTTCAATGTTTCTGTCAAATTTGAAGCCGATATCTTCATTTTTGGTCAAGGAGAATGCCATTACATAGACGAACAGATGGACATGCTTAAATCGATTCTAAATTTGATGTTAATCAAGAACATATATACTTTATATGGAGTCTCCGAAGTGTTCTTCTGGGCGTTACAAACAAAATGGCAAAATGAAATATACCCCTCTCATCCTGGGTGATTGGGTATAAAACATACATGAAAGTTAGGATTATTTTGAACACTAGAACTACGAAAAGAGCAAATTTGACTCAATGAAAATTTGTGCTTAATTTTTATTAGAAATATTTGCGAAAAATGCATTTCAAAAACAAGTTGTATGTTTCCAATGTGAATTTTCTAATACTAAATTTTTCATTTAAATCGTTTTGAAACTCTCTCTACCTTCCTTTTCATTCAATTTTCTATTATAAGTCAAAATTGACTAAATTTCATTAAAAATAGATACACACTCAATATCTTAGTAGGCTTAGTGTTAAAACGCTTTTAAAAACTTCTCTTACTAGAAAAGTGGACAAACGTAGATAATACCTACTCAATAACAGATGTATCTATTCAATAAACGATTTAGTTTAAACTTGGTAAAGCTTAAGATATTTTATTCATCTACAATATTTATGTAAGAGTTCGTCAACGGATAGATACTATATTTTAAGTACAGGCAGTGCAATATCAATTCTCTTCTTATGCGTTGCAATCATAATTTTTTTTTTTGTATCACAAACATTTCCCTCTAATCCACTAAATACACACACATTCCCTAGCATACAAGTTTTTTTTGTTTTTTCTATACTTGATATTACACTAAATCACGTGCGTTGCATACTAATTCATTGCTTTATAATATTTTCATCAAAATTTTTTTTTTTTTTTCTATGTAGATTTATACATTAAAATATTTTATAACTTTTACCCTAAAAAATATTTAATAAAATATTACGCGACATCACGTCAGTATTTCCTATAGAGAAAGAGAGACTTTATTATTACGTGCGGAAGCTTTGAAGAAGACGCGTGCTTCAATTTCATAAATTTCATTATTATTATTATCTGCAGTTTAATTACACATATTTTTCTTATTTTATCACAAACACTTTTAAATGTTTCATAATTTTCATGATGGATGGTTTAATGAGATGTGGGATAGTAAACGATATTATGATACATTTTTTTCTATTAGTTAAGCTAGTAGTTGTTGAGTAGTAGTAAAAGTAGTAAGAAGAGTCGTGATGCCATAAACCGCAGTAAGTGCAGTCAGTTTCCTATATTTCCTATAAATAAGTAACTTTAATAACTAAGTTTTAGTGTAACCAAATATGTTAATTTATTACATTAAAAGCAGCGTTAAATTAAATCTGATTACTAGCCAAAAATAGCGGAGGATTGGATAGGTAGGCAACAGACTCCTCTCTCTCTCTCTCTCTCTCTCTCTCTCTCTCTCTCTCTCTCTAGCAATTAGTCAATTAAGTTAAACGATGGTTTTATATTTATGCGTAACAATTTAATTTATTCATTTAATTGGATAGCTAAGCTTAACACTAAATTTCTTTTCTAGTTCAAATAATCATCATTATTAAACACAATGAAAAAGGTAGAGAAAGTACAAAACTGTGGTTCGGTCCACCTACCCCGCCCCCCCTATTAACTAACATCATTTTAAAATATTACTTTTCATGATATTAAATACAAACATTTAAGTTTCTCTTCTTCTGCACTTGTGTACAGCTTTCCCGTTTTTATTTCACTTTCATAAATATTTTATGTTTACTTCGTAATAAAAAAAAAATACTTCCCTAAAGTATGTTACATTTTACGGAATAAATAACTGCATCAATATATGCAACATTATTTTATGGTATTTTTTTAATTTGTTTACTATTTATACTTTCTCGTAGCTTTTTGAAAAAGAAAAAGTTTTTCAAAGTAAACAAAAGACCAGATACTTTACATTTAACACCGCCTTTAACACCGTTATTCATAATATTAAGAAAAATTTATTAAATATATAAAATAGAAAAATTCAAGTTAAAAAAACAAAAATTAAATTTGTTTTAAAATGAAGCAATTCGTCGTTGCGTTTTGAAGCTTTCTGATCCAATTGAAAGATCCTCTGTGCTCCTCCTAATTGTTTTATCACATTTATTACATTTTCTTTTCGCAGCTGTTCGTGTTGTGTTGTCATATGACACAACCTAGAGTTCTTAATTTGATTGCGTCTGTCTTTTTTGTTGAGCCAAAAAAAAAAAAAAAGAAAAAAAAAGAAAAGAAAGAGAAAGAGAAAAAAGAGCAAAAAGCAAGAAAGAGAAAGAAAACAACACAAAATTTTCTGTTTTCATTTAATTTTCTTCTGCTCTGTTTATGTTTTCAGAAACATATGACATTTTTTTTCATGGAAAAAAGATACACACACACACACACACACACATAGTTAACGTCACCGACACCAGAGAGACTTATCTATCCATTCATTCACCCAGTGTCTAATAGTAATGTCATGAAAATGACATTTTTATGCGTAAATTGAAATGTGAGCGACGTGATGTTGGAAATTTAATGACCGCCAAAAGAATGCTAGCAAAAGAAGAAGAAGAAGAAGAATACGTTAATAAAGAAAAATTTTGTACGTTTTAGTATAGAACGAATAAGAGCAACAACAACAAAAAAAATGTCTTCTGTCACTTATTAAATTTTTTTTTTTTTTTTTGAAACAAAGTCTTAAAGTGGAATTGAATTTACAATCAAATAATTTTCTTTTTTCTCTTTCTCTTTGCAGGTAAGTGTTATTACAATTTTGCTGTAATAATTTTATTTATATATATATGGTAAAGTATTATCTCAAAAATTTATCAATATTCATTAGTTGTTTATAATTTTGTTTAAAGTATCTGTTCTATAAAGATAAGCGTGTTTCTCTAATCTGTCTCATCAAATTTATTAACCTTATCAGTAGTAATCTTACACTTGAAAAAAAAATTTTTTTTCAGATCTTTTATAGAAGAATTTTTAATGGGTTTGAAAGAAAATTGTGTCGATTTTTTAAAAACATTTTAAGTCTTAAGAAAAGTAAAGGAGGGGGTCGAACATTAACAAAAAGGGCAAACGACTTTTTTTTTTTTATTCCTGTTAAATGGGAGCAGTTTTTTCTATACTACACCTATTACTCTTCCTCCCGTAATTAGGGGTTTTTTTAATTCTATTTACTTGTCAAGCGTTCTGATCGCCCAAATTCAGCAGTTGTTCAAGTGAGCAAAAAAGAAATGAGTAAAATAGTTTTGAAAAACTGTGAAGTGAAAAAAAGTGAAGTTACGTGAAATAACTGACAGTACCATTAGCAATAATATCATTAGTTAGTATATTTACCATTTTGCCTTAATATTTGTCCATATGAAACCTCTTTTCGAAATTGGAACCGCGTTTGTTTATTTTTGACAAGAAAAAGACATGTTGCAGGTTAAGAGTACTGTTTAGAACTGCACTACACTAAAATCGGCAGACAGCCGAGTGAACTGTAAGCGGCGAAAGCTATCCAAAGTGACCCAAAACGAAAAAAACCGGCCGGGAAGCTTACAATGCCAGTATTTTGGAAATGACATGATATAATGTTCATGTACTAATCTTGAACAGGGACAAAGAATAAATAGAATACATAACGATATATAGCTGTATATAACAGTATATAGCAGTACATAACAGTGTGTAGCAGTATATGGCATTATATAGCAGTATATAACAGTATATAGGTGTATATAACAGTACATAACGGTATGCAACATTATGCAGCAGTACACAAGCAGCATGTATCAGTGTTTAAGAGTATAAAAGCAGTAAATAGCGGTACATAAAGTGCAAAATTTGACCACAACAGTATATAACGGCGGATAACAGTAAATACTAGTATAAAACTGTATGTAACAATATATATCAGTATTTAGCAGTACACAAGCAGTAAATAGCAGTGTAAAAGTTGACCACAATAAAGGCTAAACGAAAAAAAAAATTAATTATGCTACCAACTTTGATATCTTTATTTTTGTGGCCAAGGGATTGTTTACCATAGATATTACGTAGACAGACAGGCGGACGGACATGCTCAAATCGGTTCTAAATGTGATGCTAGTCAAAAATATGTATACTTTCTGGTGGGATCTCCGGAAATACCTTCTGGGAATTACAAACCAAATGACAAAATGAAGTATACGCCTTACCTTTGGTGGTGAATACAAAATCCTATAAACATATTGATATTTATACATAAATAAATAATTTTTTCAGATTAAATGAAATGTAATAACATATATATATATAGGTTATAGGTTATATTCTATGCTCTTTAAGGGAAACAATAGAAGAAAGAACATTTTCGGCATATGAATAATGTTTTCTAATAAATGCAGAGAAAATTTTCTTATCAAATAAATATTAATTAATGTTTAATAGAGATGTAAATATTTTAAATAATTTCAATTGAGAAATACATGAAAATTCTTGAATAGAGTTTCTCAGTTCGAAAAATGATGATATATATGAGAAACATTTCCTTTCAGACACAAAACAAATAATAATAATAAAACTAGCAGCCTGTGTCTGCAAGAGGTTAAAAAAAAAGAAAAAAAATTTATAATAATAATAAGTTAAAGAGAAATTGAATGTTTCACAACTTTTAGTCAGCAGTAGTACTCAAGTGCAAAGTGTAGTAGTAGTAGTAGTAGTAGTAGTTACTCTTTGTTTTTTACCAATATTTTTTTATTACCCATAAATGTCAACAACAAGTGTTTCGGTGATAACAAAGAAAGCTTTTATGTTTTGTAATAAAAAAAACTTTTTTTTCGTACTTATTTTTATATTATTGTTGTGGTTAAAAACTTTATTATGAAATATTTAAAATAATTTCATTTTTACTTCACTATGTGAAAATTTGTCTGTAATAAACATTTCATTTTCATTTCAATGGAAATATTCATTTAAATGTTTACCCATCACCACGACCACCACCATCACCATCACCACCCCCCGCCAATATATGAGATATACTTTTAGTTGTTTAATTTAAAAAGATGTAATGATCTACTTTTCGGCGCGGTTCTTAAATATTATTATCATTATTGTAGTAGGGGTTGTTTTTTTTTTCCTTTAAAAAACATGTAGTTCTGATCGAACTGATTTTTCCTTTACAAAGTTTATATAATTAATTATACAGTCGCATCCGTTTACTACCTTTTTATAGAAATAACAATAAATAAATATTGGGGTTGTTTGCTGCTGCTGCTTCTGCAAAAGTTTCCGTCTTCTCCAGATTTTTTAACAAGATGTAAAAATCAATAAAATAAAACAAATTTTCTTTATATATATAAATGTATATATATATACATGTATGTATGTATATATACATATATATATATATATATATATATATATTTATACATATTTATACATATTTACTTATCAAAGTTTGAAAGGTAAATAATATAAATTCAATTTGCATGCATTTTTGTGCCAACGCATACACGTACACATACATATATGTATACCATACAAGTACAACATCATCGTAGCTATGACTTATTTGCTATTATATATCGAAAAAAAAATTCACAACAAGAGAGAAGTAAGTTTTTCATCGATAGAAAGAAGCACATGCATGCAACAAGAACGAAATGTATGAAATGAAATTGAATTGAATCAAATTGAAAGAATACCTGAAGAACACAAAATATTATTATAAATAACAAATAAAAATATAAAAAAATAAGTAAAAAATATTCACTTCGGTACGAATCTTATATGCGCCTAATAGCTTAGCTTAGCTTAGCTTACCTTATCAAGATGTATTTGAAAATTAGTTAATTATGATCCTGTTGAAATTGATTATTGCATAGCTGTAGTAAAAATTAAAAATTTATCGTCTCTCACACAGGGAAGTCTTACTCTTACTATAAGTGTGACCACTTAGCCTTAGATTTTGTCTTAAAAACAGTCGGCTTACAGTGCAGTGCTCAATAGATAGATAAGTCAGCTTATAAAACAAACTCGATTTAGTTGAGAGAAATTCTTCATTTTGTTCGTTCACTACTTATCGAAAGGATTATTTAGATTTTAAAATTTATATTTCTTTTTCTTGGTATTAGTAGGTTCTCATTACATTTTTTCTTTCTATTATTTTTGCATAACACTTTTTAAAAAAAGTAACAATAAAAGAACAATTTCATTTTTTCCTTAAAAAGAATTTCGACAACCAAAGAATTTTATCTATAACTCAGGTCTTCAGTAAAAAAAAAAAGTGTAGAATTTCTTAAAAAAGTAGTTACGAATGAACGGACAAAATTATTATGCCACTCATGAAAAGAAGGATTCGAGGAAAACAATTTTTTTTTATTTGAATCACTTTCTTTTCTTTGGTAAGCATGCTATTGTATGCATAAGTACGCAAAAGAAAATCAATTGTCGTGCATTTGTTATATACATATATATTTCATAAGTTAAAAAAAAAACAAAATAAAAAAAATTGTATTCAAATCGAGTTGAATCTTTTAACACCCAACTAACTACTAGCAAGAATTTATGCAGAATTTATGTTCGGTATTGAGTGTGTACACGTGAAATGAAAATATATCGTTCATGGATATGAAATATCGTTTATAAATCCTATATATATATAGATATTGTAAGGACCAAAGTCGCGCCCTGGTTTAGGCCCAAACACTCTCTCTCCCTAGATTTCTTGCTTTGTATAAAAGGTAAAATGTGCGATTAAAACCATTAGCAGTAACTCGCAGCACGAGCATAAATTTTGTAAAGGAAGAAACTCTGATAAAGAGCGAAATCAGCTGGCAATGCGAACTGCTGAGAGAAATCAAAATGGGGATGGCAAATGGTTCTTCTACCCTTTTGGTCACTGTCCGGCGACGAAAACGGTCACACGTTGAATTTCTGTCGGTAAAACATCCGAAGGTCCGACAGCTCTGGAGAATTATTTTATTAGACTCAGACTGAAGGACGAGATATATTAGAATTTTGATTTTATTATTAAATAGTAAATAAAATTGTCTTCAAATTTGGAGTGGATAGAAGAAATTTGTTGTTATTTCCGGATGGGAATTTATAAAATTTTATAAACGAATAGGACGCCTGGATACGGCGAGCGGGCCACCAGGCACTAGATTAGAGAGAAGGAAAATATTGAGAAAATTCCTTTCCATCCATTATATATATATTGAAGCAACTTTGATATACGATTTGATAACATGTCGGAGACGATTACATAAACGAAAAACCAAAAGCAATTGAATATTAGTTTTAGTAACATAAATAGGTAACTTAATGGATAGACGGAAGGACGTTCATGTTCTGAATTTGAATTATCGTAATATGAACTCTAGGAAACCAGCTTGAATTAAAGTTTCATCTAGAAGAGACGTGTTTGAGCTATGATGGAATATTATATTCAGTGACATAAATGGATAACTTAATGGACGGATGGACGTACGTACATGATCTGATTTTGAATTATCGGAATATGAACTCTAGGAACCCAGCTAGAGTTAAAGGGTGAACTAAAAAAGAGATGGTTGTGATTGTCGTTTTGAAGGTTTATTATTATTATTAAGACAACGAAAATTAGGCGACATAAGAAATGATTCCGAACAGAAAAATTCCCTTCCTTTACATCATGTATTTATATATATATTTTATATTTTATTATTTATATATATTTGGTAACTGTAAGGCTAAGCCCTTCTCTTCGTTTAAACAGATTTGGTGAATCTATTGAGGAAATTTTCATGAAGAATTTAAACTAAAAAAAAAAATAAAATTTTCTAATTGTTTAAAAAAAAAAAGGAAAAATTTAGCTGATTATCGAACTTTTTAGTGTGACGTTAATATTAAAAAGAAATTGAAATTAAAATAAAATTCAATCAAATCAATATTAATAGACGAAGGGACAGAGAGACGGACAAAGGAATAAACACAAATAACAAATTCGGTGAAATTAAATTCAATGTTTTACACGCTAATCAAAAACATACATACTCTCTATAAGCTCTGTACCGGTCTTCTTCTCCTTCTTCTGCTTGTTCTTCTTCTTGTTCTTCTTATTGTTCTTCTTTTTCTATAAGTAAGTGATATATGACAAATTTAATAAACCCCCCGTAGTGGGTACAACCGAATAATATATATAGAATTTTAAATTCTTGCACAAATAATGTCAGCATATATTTAACAATAACAGTACATTATAAACGGACAGACAAAATAACAAGGCTAAGTTGTAATATATGTTATGTGAACGCCTAAAGGCATGCAATAGTAAAAAGTAAAGATAGAAAAAAAAAGAAAAAAATACAAAAATAATCGAAAAACTGTTCTGTTCTGGTGTATTGTGTTTCCACATTACATAGGAATATAAATGATATAAAGCGTAATGTATTTTACTGCACAGAGAGGAAGAGAGAGAGAGAGTAACATCGAACACAACGACCAGTCAGTCGTTAGTAGTGGCGTGATATTATAGGAAGGCAGCGGTATGCGATTGGGAGGAGCTGAGGGAGTGTGGGATAAGGGAAAGCGTTTGAAGAAAACTGTTTGTGTAACTGTTAAAACAAATTTGTTTTTAATTTTCTCTGGGTGTGATAGACTTAAATAAACAAACAAACAAACAAACAGACAAACAAACAAATAAACAGATAAAACATACAAGCGAACGAATGAAAGAACGAACAATCCTTGAAACACCTACCGCGCTACACAAGTACAGTTACAATTGTAAATGAAACCATTTTTTTTTTGTTTTTTTTTGTTTCTTTTTTTTTTTTTGGTTCTTGTATGTAAATGTAAATTTAATGCAAATATTAAGCTGATTTCAACGGCAAACAATGTTTCATGTGTAAATATTGATGACACATATCATTTGTGTTAGCATTATCAGAAAACGAAATAACAATAAGTTATGCCAAGGATTTCTTTTTTGTCTTTGCTTCCTCTTCTTCTTTTTCTTCTTCCTTCCCTTCTGACTTGCAGACGGCTCATATGTCAGTACCAGTACTAGTTAGCTGCTGACAAGGTATGAAAGTATGCAAAATAAAAAAAAAAACAAAATTTAATTTCTATTGCTTCAGTGATCAATATTTAGGCAGGAGGAGTTGGAAAACACAAAAAGACAAAAAAAATACATTTTTCTTAAAACTTATTTGACATGTGTTGCATGTACTTTTCTGTTTTACTTTTTTTTCGATTTATTTTTTTCGATATATTTTTTTTTGTTTTTCTCTTTTTCATTTTTGCAACGTTCTTGATGTAACATATGAACCGGTTTTCTATTACTTGTAAATCTTCTTCTTTTTCTAGCTGAAAAGATGTTTTTTTTCGCATATGTGTACCCAAAGTTGTGTGCTGTTGTTGTATTATTTCTCTTCCAGTCGTATATGTATGCGACATGACAAGCCCGATTTTCATTTCGTGTGTATCCCAAAGTCAATAAACGAAAATTCAATTTTCTGCCATTTCGGTTTTCTCATTTTCTTTTCCATTTTTTTTTTTCGTTTTTTTGGTTTTCAAAAAAAAAAAAAAAACGAAAGACAAAAATACATCATATTTCGAAATTTATAGAAGAAAAAAAAATTTATTTTATATTTAACATTTCCAACCTCAGGTTTAAGAAGTTTAAGAAGATGAAGCATTATATTCAGAAAATTCTGATCATAAAGCGTTATATTCAGGAAAGTCCGATCATAAGGTACTCTGCATTATTTCACATTTTCATTCTTTTCTCTCTCTCTCTCTCTCTCTCTCTCTGTCTCTGTCTCTCTCTCTCTGTGTCTGTCTCTCTCTCTCTTTTTTCTCTTAAAATGCCAAAAATACACTCTGTTGCCACAGAAGGAAGACTTACGTTTCTTCAAAGCTTATTTATATGAAAAAAAAGACAGACTGAGGAATAGACCAATGTGTTCCGTACAATTTATCTGTCGAATTACTTTCCTTAAGCAAGAATTCACTGGTAAAATAATTTATGTTATGCGTATTGGAAAATCCTCCATACAGATGCAAGGAGTTCGCATATGTATGGGAAAATCCTCCATAGAGATGCAAGGAGTTCGCAAAGCGGAAAATTCTCCATACAGACGCGTTAAGGGCTTTAAAAGCTGGTAATAACGCTGACTAATTAGTGATTTTTGATTCAATAAACTTGCTCAGAAATAATTATTTCTAAGGCAGAATCATCCATTTTGTAGTAAACGTGAAATTTAGATCAAATTTTTTCTCTATACATTGCTTGGAGAGTGCTCTCTGCCTAATCAATAGGTGTGATCGCGTAGTATAGTAGTTGTTATAAAATCATAAATCATATGGAACCATACTCTGATCAGAAAAAAATTCTGGACTATATCCAGCATTTAATTATTCTGGAAGCTCGACCATAGTGGAATACAGTAAGAACAGTAGCTATCGTCCGCTGAAAAGTAGTCTAGTGCTTAGAAATCGCATGATTTTGATGGCCAATTCAATTTACCAAGGCATGAATTTCCACATCCAAAAAATTTCTTGCCCAACGAACTGTGTTGCTTGTAACAACGTCCTTTTGAAACCTTATGTCTTCAACATTCATGCCCTCAATTTCACGCCAAAAAAAATTAGTAATCATGTGGATGTGTGTTTCGCATACAGATCTAGTCCCTTCAAACTTTTTCACAGTTTTGTCTATAGTGCTCTCAGATGGGCGATTATATAGACCATAATCTCTGCTCATAATAAACAAAGCGTGTCCTATTCCAGAACCAGCATTTTTTCTAATAACCTATTTACTATTTTAACATGTTCAATGATTTTTAAACTATTGTTATTATAAAATGGCAAACATTACACTAAATATATATGATATTTTGGAAGACAGTTCTGCTTTACATATGTTAGTGAAAAAAGGTTAAAAAATACGGACCACGATATGGATAGTTTTAAGAAGAATAAATTAAAAAGTTCTTAATCTAAAGCAGAGTGCAATGATGTAAATTAGTTACAATTTTCATAAAATAATTATATTAAAAAAAAAAAATACGCTAGTTTTTGCCCACAGTAGTGTAAACCTAAAAGGTCCGCTTAAAAAAGAGCACTAGTAAGAATAATTTTGATCAGTCAATCGACACGCTCTCATTTAATATATAAATTCAGTGGAATTTTTTTTACATCGGTTTGTTGAGACTTTGGAAGGTTTTTACGAAATAAGATTTATCAGATGGTAACCGTGTAAAAGTGGTTAAAAATCGTATATAAAAACCAAATAGAAGGTTTAAATACATTTTTAATCTATTTTCCGCAGTTAAGTTATCGTAACAAAAGACCTCGGCTGCGTTGTTAACTCCTAAAAATAATTCGAATTCTGATATTTGTAAAAGGTCAAATTATTAACTGAAATATTTAAAATGAAATTTATATGTAAACTTCCGATTATATTTCTATTAATTTGGAAAGGAAACCTAAAATTCCAAATGTTTTCAAACTCTTTAAAACTATAATATTTTTTACGTTTTTTAAAGGATTTCTTCTTTAAAAAATCTTTAGTTCAATATTTGAAGAAAGAGATAACACTTAAAAGTGCTATTAACAGCAGCTGCATTATGATATTTTTGTATTTAAATATTTATACAGAAAAATATACTCAGAAAAAATTAAAGAAACACAAAACTCAACAGTTTATGATGCATAAGTTGCATAAATTGCATATAGTTTTTTTTTGGTATTTTTTTTTTTTTTTGGTATTTTTTTATGTTTCTATTTTATATTTAAAACGGATTATAATTTGAAATATTAATTTAATAAATTTACGTTTAGACATTTTAATGTAGATTTTGTTTAGCATTTGAAAAATATGCACCAGTGTTTACGTCAATGAAAATGAATGAGTTTCAATGTATATGTAATAACAAGAATTGCAAGAAAACATTGATATTATTAAACAGATAATTTATATAAAAACAAAAATATTTATATATGGTATGAACCGATTTTTTTATACCCACTACCACCACCACCTATATGATAAAAAAGAAAATCTCTCACTTTTTATGTAAAGAATATTGTGATTTAATTCCATAAATTTAAAATCATAGACCATTTACAGATCAAGCCTAGATTTTCACCGTTTTAAAATTTAAAAAAAAAAATCTGTCAGTAGTCCTTAAATTTTTTATAACTTTTCAAAAAATCATGACAACCTTAATATACTTGAACCCATAGTAATGATAATGTAATCAATATTTTTGTATTTTTTTCCCATTTTTATCTTCTTTTCTTCATAAGTCTTCCGCATCTATTTGATTTTTTTTTTAATTTCCAATTAATACACCCAATCCAGATCTAATAGCTTTCTGTTTTGGTTCAAAAAAAGGGAAAGAAATTCAATTAAAAGTTTTTCCTGAGCAATATCTTTAAACGCTTTATCTTAGAACACAAGCTTTTAAACTTTAGCTGCAGCAATTAAACTTTACCTGCAGCAATTAAAACTGCAGGAGATACAGCTATTAGTTGATCTTTAAATTTAATTTTAAAATATTTTAAATTTGTGTCTTTCACCGCTGATAGTTCAAATAGATCACTAGTGAGTTGTTATAAATTCCAGTAAGCGTTAAAAAATTTGGTCTACAGTAGAACAGAAAAGTTCTAAAGTCCCGACGTTTCCCTTTCCCAAACTACAGCTAAAGATATTATTAACTGCCCTCTTATTTCCTGTTTATATATGTGGCCAACCTACCAGGACGAAATTTATAATCTTAACTACTAATAATTTTTAAATCTAAACTAAATTATAATCCAAAGATCTAGAGGGCTCTTATTAATATAATATTATTTATAATACTTCACCTACCAGACGATAAAATTAATACGCCCTTTCATCGATATTTATAGAAATTTTATTCGTTTTATTTTAGTCTTTTTTTTGGCTTATGTCAAATGAAATTATTATTGTTGTTCATAATTTTTGTGGTATTTTTATGAGTAAATGTAACAAAAAAAAAGACTTCGTATTTGAATTAAATTTAAATTGTTGCCACCGCCAACCCTTCTCTTGCTTTTCGGACTAATCTCTTTATTTATGAAAGTATCCGAGAAAAAAATAATAATATTTTACTGCATTTGAAGCATATGAGAAGTGTTGAAGACACACACTGTATTAGAAATCATAAATTAATTTTTTTTCCTAAATATATTTTTTCACTGCCTCCTCCTCTATTTAAATCATATTTATTACGTTTATACATAATAATCTTTGTTTGCAAAATAATTTATGTTTTTGCATTTAACACGATGATGAAAAACATGTAAATGGGAATTTTTTTAATCTATAAGTTGTTGAGTAAAATTAATATTAAATATGATTTGGTTGTCTTTTTTTTATTTTGTTGAGATTTCACTTTAAATTTGAAATAATTTTACTTTTAAGTTAATTCTTTAAAAAAAAAATTATCCAATTTTCGATTTATAAAAATGATGCTTTTCCCTTGAAATCTCTTCTTCTATTTAAACTTGTGTGAAGAAAAAAAAAAAACTCATTTACCTTAATTATACATTTATTATCAGACGCCTAAAGCAATGCAATAATATGCATTTCATAAAATTGTTCACGTTATGTAGAAATTTATTTTGAATGTTTTTCATTTAATAATAATATAATTTTCTAAAGCATATTTTATGTTTTGTAACGCAATTACTGAAATTGAATTTTCCAAAAATTTGTGGCAAATCAATAATACACGCAATACAATAATAATAAATGCAATACGCTCGAAAGTATACAATAATTTTTAAATATTTATTCAGCCCTGAAAATAGACAAACTATATTTTATACACATATATATATAGACTCAATGCTGACCTCAGTTTCTAAATCAAAATTAATTATTCATAATAATAGGAAAAAAAAAAAAAAAACTTGTGTGGTTTTTGGATTTGTTTTGTCGTTAATCATATATACTTTTCCCCGTTAAATAATTTACAAATATTTTTACAATAAATCTGCAAGTGGTTATACAAAAATATATATAAATTCGTTTGGAATTTATTGATAATTTAATAGACAATTTTAGACATTCTTTTAGTTTTCGAATTTAATACGATTCTGTAACTATTTCTAATCAACCTTAGAAGAGGCGGCTGGTACTCATATTCAAATTAGACTTAAATAATTGAATGCATTTTTTATTTTAGACGAATTCTTTGCAATTTTTATTAATTTCAAGGGCATAGGAAAAGGAATTCTAAAATTGATCTGATTTTGTATGCGTTTGACTTGGCACTTTGCTAAGGATACTTTATTAATATTCCATACAAATATTTGCATTCTTTTTTGCTTATTTTTTTATTTTTTTGATTTGATGATGAAAGCAAATATTTCTTAATCAGAAAATTTTCACTCAAACTAAATTTACATATTTATCACAAAATTAATAACTTTTATGTAAATTTTGTTTATTAACACAACACATAGAACATCATACAGCTTTCCTTCATCTGTATCTTGAGAGGAATTTTTATTAGCTACTGTTAAATAAATATATATTAATCGAAGAAAATCATATTTTTTTGTACTAAACTTTTGAAAGTTAAAGAGTCTAATAATTAAATAACAATTTTTTTGCTCTTTTTTTTTAACGATTTTTCCAATATTTATTTTTCTTCTCTTAACGCATGAATTATTGTCTAAATATTTGTGTGTAGCTTTATAGAGTCTTGAGGCACTTTCTTTTGTGTAATACATTAATGCATGCTGTGACCAACTTGGCTGGCTTGGCTTACTTTTCTAATAGTTATTTATTGGTTATATAAACAAAAATCTTGTAAAATACTAGTGATCAGCATAAAATAAAAGAGTAAACACGTACCGGACAGGACACTATATATATAAATATGTTGGTTTGCATTTTAGTCTATCAATTTTCAAATTACTTTATGCTAATTCAACCAACCAATATTACTATGCATAATTTTAGGGTCGAATATATTTTTCAGAGATCACAATGGGAAATTTATATACTAGTCTTGCTTAGAAATTTTGTATTCTCTATTTAAATTTTTTGTGTATGCATTCAGCATATTTTAATACATTTTATGTTTAATTATTCTAATGACGACTTGTATTGTAACAAGATACAAAGAAGAGTTTGATATGGCAAGCTACATAAAATCGTAAGCCAGTCCAAAAAGCTTCAAACACTTTTTCCGTTTTTATCAAGTGCGCTTTAAACAATAGATTTTTGTTTAATTTACCTCAAACCAATATTGTAATGTAATGTGTTTAAGAATTCTTTAAGAAAATCTAAAGCCTACCTTTCGGTAAACATTTTTTTTAAAAGAATGTTGCATACTTTTCTGTGCTGAAAAAATAGATAGAAATATCTCTCCTCTCAAAAAAAAGACATATAATCAATCAACGCGCAAATCTACTTTTATTATATAAATAAATATCATTTCCCGTGCAAGTCTGTTTTTCTTTCCTGAAATAAATTACAATTTTTTTATTTTTCTTTTCTTTTTTTTTTGGCAAAATTTCAGCAACACAAACTTATTTCCACTGAGAGTACGTTTAACTAAAAAGGTGAAATTACTTCTAATGTTTGCCTTACCGCTACTATACACGGGTATACGATGTCACCTCAAAGAATTGGAAAAACCAAATAAGTAAATAAAAAAAAAAATAAAAAAAAACAAAAAAAAAAAACTTCAATCTCTATATATGCGTCTTTTTGTCTGGGCATTTGTCTGTCAGTGTCCTTCGGTAAAATTAAAATTTTCCATCCGATAAACATCATATTTTGTAATCATATCTTTAATGTTTGCAAATTTGCAAAATGTATCATTGCCAGACATAAAGTTTACAAGTAAATAACATGTCATTTGTAAATGTCAAACGTGATGGTGGACTAGTCTAGTTACGTACATTGCTGAGTCATATATATTCCTCCTTATGAAAACAAATCAAGATATATGTTTGTTGCTGTGTGTTTGTGAGAAAAAGAGGGGATGTTTTACATAATTGTGTAAAAGTTAAATTTTTCTAATCATCCATTCATTCATCCAACCATCTATCCATTCATTCATTCATTCATTCATTCATTCATCCATCCATCCATCTATCCATCCATCCACCTTTTCGTACCATGTAATCTTTTGTAATGTTTTCAACTGTCATGGTAAAGTGTATTTAAATGCCACTTAAACTCATGTCGGAACGTTTGTTAAACAAGCAGCAACAGCAGCAGCAGCAGCACCAGCTACTATTGCATTATATAACGGTGTCTGTGTTTGCGAGTGCTCTTAAGTAAATTCACTCTTAAGTAGCTTTAAAATTAGTCTTTCGTTAGCAAACAGCCGGGTTGTGACATACCATACCATACCATACCATACCAT
>KK351122.1:45090-63458 GCA_000671755.1 Glossina brevipalpis | reverse complement strand
ATTTAAAAATTTTTTTATGAAAATTTCCTATGGTTGGTTTTTTTTTTGTTTTTTTTTTTTTTTTTTTTTTTGTATTTTTGTTTTGTTTTTTGTTTTTGTCTATAGTTTTTGTATTCTTTTCTATATATATTTATCATTTGTTTTCTTTATAGTATTTGCATAATATACCAACAGATTTATTCCATTGATTTTTGTTTCCGTTTCTTCCGGTTTTTTTTTTCTTTTTATTTTTCATTAGTCGTCTGTTTTTTTTTTTGAGATGTGTGAAGAAAAAATAGAACTATGCGCATAGCATTAACTTTTTATAAAAATTTATTATTGTGCTGCTTTCAAAAAAAAAAAAAAATAAAAAATCAAAGGAATAACCAACCATATGGAATTTTCATTAAAATAGTTTTACATGACGAGTTTTCAGTGCAATTCCATGAAAATATCAATCCCTAAAATTAGGCAGTTCATTTATTTTAAATGTAACTCCAACATATAGGCAAAGAATATCTGCAAACATTTACTTAATAATTTGTCGCTAATTTAAAAAAAGCAAAGATATTTGATAACTTGATTAGTTTTGTAAGTGAAAAAAATTGATATTAGCCTTAGGGAGAATTTGCTGACCTTTGATAATCGCCTTAAATTAATACATTGAGATAGTAATTTTTTTGTGAAATGTGTGTGACACTAGGGAACATTTAGTTGCAAATTACATTTGTGCACATCTCAGATTTTAGGTTTAATTCTTGCTATCTATTATATTATAAATTAGTTTTTTTCGCGGTTCAGGCAGTCACTACTGCTGATTGCGGCCTGCACGTATAACAGAATAGAGCGCTAAGCTTTAGTTTCTTATATCAATTTTTGTGACGTTTTTTTCTAAGAGTAGAAGCCTATGATACAAGACATGGATTGACTGAAGTTGATCGGCCTGTATTGGTTTAAAGTATTATCTACATTTTAAAAAGAATTTCTTCAGTTTTGTGCAATTTCCAAGCGGTATTAGAATGCGTAAACACAAAATGTGAGAGACGAAATGCGTAGGCAAAAACAGGAAAGAACACATAGAGCGCATAACGCGCTTCTCCTGATTCCTTGCTCATTATCTACATATTATCTACGTATTATCTACATATTATCTACATATTATCTACGTGGCTACTACTAAGTAGCGGACTTGAGAAATCTTTAATATGCAATCTTTTTGAATAAATCTTTAGTTGTTAATTTATTTTTCTCTTTGTATTATTATGCATAGTGTAGTTAGCCGGGTACAGCTTTGTTGAAAAGAAAAATTTGGAAAATTTGATCATCTATTCATTCATTTTCGAAACCACAAGTCCAATTAATTTAATTATTTCAACGTTCTTGAATAGAAACAATTTTTGCAGCAATCGAAGCCATTGATTGAGATAGTTTGCTCTCTCTTGTTGAAAAAAAAATAAATAAATAAATAAAATTCATTTACCTCTCTCCAGCATAAATTGTTGACCAAGAATTTGGTTTTTATTTTATACTGGCTTGATAAATTTGGACAATTTTTCTATAATAAAAAAGCTAACAAAACATGTCTCATTACAACGAATGATCAAAACAACAGTTACTTTCCCCTACATAGTTTAAGGCGTATGGGGTCGCCCAGCCCCGCCAAACCATTGAGATTTGTGCTTTTGAATGTAGAAGACATCACAAATCGATCGCAAAATTTGCTGAGAAATGGAAAAATTCTGGAAAATTCGCAAGAGCCTCACACATTTCTGGCCTCCCTCTCTGTTTGCTTTTTGTTGACTCAGAGAGAAATTATTTCGTATTAGGATTGAATTGAACTTTTCACCCGGCATTTAGTTGTTATCTTATCAGATAAATCTATTTTGACGAAAAAGTAATGAGACACTCTTCCTATGAGTAATATTTTCTTTTCTTACGTTGTCTACATTCTAAGTAATTATTGCACCAACTGGTTCATTTTGCTACTTGGATTAATCTCGTTTTCTACTCGTATTGAATCGTTATCCTCAGAACCAAAAGTCATGCGTAGCTAAACCTGACGAATAGAACGATTTGGAACCACCAAAGTTAAATCTCTGATGAAAAATCTTCAAGAAAAAAATCCAAAGACATCATCCGAAGATGAGACTTATTTAGAGCCCAAATTACTATTTCTTCATAGAAGTCTTAAAAAGTCTTGTACCAAATTCAACTCTTACATAACCCTACTTAGGGTAAATATTCTGTAATACTAGCAAATCAAGTTATATGTTTCGGTATATCAGCGAGAAAAAAGAAAAAAAAAAAATTTTTAAGCTAATTTCTTATCTGTCCACATGAATTAAGTGATGCCTGTGAAGCTTCGATGTGTGCGTGCAATGAGAACAACTAACTTAATTGAAACAATAAAGTAACGAAAGAAATATCATCAATTCTCTCTCCCTTCATATGACATAATAAGTGATTTTCAATTGTTTGCGAAACGTGTAACTTCTTTGTGAGAAAGAAGTAGTCTGATGATCTTTTTGTAAAAAGCCTTTGATTTGGTTATCATTCATCGACCATGATTTGGTGTTGGCCAAAACGTTGATGTTAGCCCGTCAATGAAAAATCTCTAGAGTAGAAAATTTCACATTTTTGTGCTTTGTTATGCAATCAACAGTTTTTGTGACCACCAGCTGCTTAACTTACTCTCTTTCCCTTGACGTTCGTTTTTGCATTTGATACTAAAATCGACTTCGCACGCAAAGCACATATAGCTACTATACAAACAACAACAACAACAACAAATACGGCGCACAACTT
This sequence comes from Glossina brevipalpis, assembly GCA_000671755.1. NCBI lineage: Eukaryota > Metazoa > Arthropoda > Insecta > Diptera > Glossinidae > Glossina > Glossina brevipalpis. Next base: position 60,674 of record KK351122.1, on the reverse strand, counting down.
ACTGATATGCTAAACTAAATGCGACCAATGTTTGATGCTAAAAGAAAAACTATCATGACATGACTTCAAAGGACTACACTACGTTACACTCACTATACGAGTGTCTTATGCGTGAACACGGAAATTATTTTTCCATTAAACTTTGATTAGTGCATACCGAGAGAGAGAGAGAGAAGGTAAAGCACAACACAACACTTGAAATTTTCTAAAAGTTTTCTATTCAAATAAAAAATTATTGCTTAAAAAAGTTTTAAATGAATTTCAACCACAAAAAAAAGAAAAGGAAAAACCAAAAAAAAAAAGAAATGAAAAAACCAAAAAAAAAATATATAAAAAAAAAAAATTCATAAAAAATTTAATAAAAAAAAAAAAATTTCAAATAGTTTATTTAAAAAAAAAAAAAAAAAAATAAAATTTTTGTGTGATCCTTTGCTAATAATACAGTCTTTAGAATATACAAATACGAGGCAAATTTTCATAAATTGTGATTAGGGGAAAGCCAAGCCTGCTTAGAGAAGTCAGACAGAAGGACATACATTACAGGTGCCAAAGCTTGCTTGTTTAAGTCATTTCAGAATTTCATTTCCCGACCAATGTATATAATATGCCTTCATAAGTTGTTCGATACCTGATATCTGATATCTAATATCTGATCTCTAATCACTGATCTCTCTGACATATTACGAACCAAAAAGAGAATTTACTTTATGCTCCTGCTTTGCCGATGGATTTGATGAAAAAAAAAACACATTTTGTTATAGTTTTTTTTTTCTTAAAATTGTCAAAAGAAAATAAAAATATTTTTTTTTAAAAATTTTACATAAATTGTTCAAAATCTTATTGAAAAACTACTCGGAAAATATTTTCGGTCGGATCCTGACATAGCTGCTGTCAGGAGGGTTACTACCACCTGCTCTTTGCATTTTTTCCTATTTTTTCTTCTTGTTTTTCTTTTTTCTTTTTTTTCTTCTTTTTTTTTATTTACTCTGCATGCTGTTGCTGATGCAATATTTAATTTCATATGTTTGCTTGTTTTCCTTTTTAATTGTTATTTTGTTGTTGTTTTTCGAAAGGTTTAAATAATCTAAAAATGTTATTTCCTGTGCTGTGTGTGTGTGTGTGTTTGTGCTTTATATGAACAAAACAAACACAACATAACATACTAACGGAGTGTGCTGCAACAACAATACAAATCATTTACTCTATAGACCACCGCCGGACGGATATCCGGTTAGTAAGAAAGATTTACTACGATTACCATGACTATCGCCCACATATAGAAAATAGGGAAATTTTATCCATATGTTTGCTTTATATATAAATAATGTGTGTGTGTGTGTGTGTGTGTGTATGTTATGACTTATTTTTTTTTTTTTAATCTATGTCTGCGGGTCTTTGCCTGTGAATGAGAACTGAGAGTGGGTTCGTTGTTGTCTATGCATACTACTGCTCTACTCTTTGTTAGAGAAAAGTAAACACAATAAAAATTTAAAAAAAAAAAAAAAAAATTAAAAAAAAAAACAAACATAAAAAAATACAAAAACTATTTCATGCTCAAATGAATTTACACAAAAATACATTAATATTTCATGTACTTTGCTAAATATATCATGGAACCACTTGAAATGTTGAAAGCAAACCGCTCAGTTGATCAGCAAGTCTGTGCATTTATGTATATATGTATGTATGCAAGTATGCATATGAAAGTATAAATGTATTGTCGCCCGTATGTGTATGTGTGTGTTATACAAATAAAATGTTTCCGTCATATTGTCCTGCTTTCTATGTATGAAAGTAAAAGAATAAAAGAAACACACACACAGAGAGAGAGAGAGAAAGAAAGGGAGAGAGCAAATAAAAAGAAAGAGATGGAAAATAACTTACTCATACAAAAAAAATATCAACTTTACCGGAAATTTAAATATTTAACCTTTTGATTGTGCTATACTTAGATATGTATGCATATAAACGTATTCGTTTACACTTGTGTATGTGTGTGTGCATATATATCCGTAAATGGATAAATTCTCTTGAAAAAAAAGAAACTAAAATCACGTTCTCCGTTAACCTTTAATCGCACTCTAATACACAGAAATATCTGTCAAACTCATAGTTTGTAAACACATATGCATTTATATGTGTATGTCTGTGAGTTTTTGTGCTCATTTCTGCAGATAGACAGAATGCGTGTAGATAGGTTTCTAGCGATAAATATGCAATTTAAAGTATGTGTACATAAATCTGTGCCGTTCTCCGACTTTCGCATAACGATTCCTCTATTTTTGTTTTTTTTTTTTTTTTGATATTCGTTCTCGTCGTGATTCCCTTAACACTTCTTGTCTATTATGATTTTTCCCATTTCAGTAGAAAAGAAGAAAAAAATTTTTTTTTTTTTTTTGATGGCTCATTCCTATCTATATGTATATATATATGTATATGTATATATGTATATATATATATATGTATATATATATATATATATGATATTATGAACTAAAACTTATGTAAGAGTGTAAAAGCAGTCGGCGGTTATTTGTTTATCTAGAAAAAGGAAAATCTCACTTGTTCGCAATTTTCCATGCAACACCACATTCAAGCTTTTCCGGGAATTTTGTAGCTTTCCTTTAGTACCGGTACCTACGTACGTACGTACGTACATACGTACCGTGGTCTACAACGGTATTTTCTCTAGTTCACTCTCCGAATATTTACTGTTGAATACAAAAAATATCAAAACGAGAGAGAGAAAAAAAAAAAGAAAACAGAAAAAGAACAACTCAGTGAAGGTCGCAAGAGTTGATGGCGGCGGAAGTTGCCAACATTTCTGGTGGATTATTGTTATTTGCAATTTTTCGCTTTGCTCCCATTCCAAACATACATTTATTCATTCATTCATACACAGAAATATATCACTTTCTGTTTTTGTTTTCTTTCTTTCTTCAGTGGCTGTATTTATGCAACCGAGCTTACCTTTACTGCTACTACTACTACTACTACTACTGCTACTGCTCCTGTCCTTTCCATTACATATATTACTGCTGATAATCCACTTTTTTTTTTTGCTTCCATTTCATTCTTGTCTCAACTTTTTTCCATACAAACAAACACATTCATTCATTTTTACATAAATCTTTTAGTAGAGGTTGTATATTATCTACTTTTATGTTGGCTGCATTGTAACGACATTGATGATGATTTCCGAAAGCATTCCATTAAATGCAACTTCCTTTTACGTTCATTGCGGTCACAGTTGAACGAATCCAAAAAAAAAAAAAAATGAAAAAAAAAATTTAAAATACAACACAGTATCCTCGTTGTTTTCTCTCTCCATTGTTTCAACCGCAGAAACCCGGTAAGTGGCTGAGTAAAAATGGGTTGAAAGGCAAAAAAAAAAAAGAATGTGAAAGTAACGTCAAATTTAAATATTCTTCAATTTATTAAGTTACTAGAATTATTTTTTATTAATAAGAAAAAAAAACAAATTCTTTTAAAAATAAAAGAACCGCCCATTTATTCCAAGTAAAGAACTTATTAGAATTTATTTTCTATACAACAAGAGAAATGACAAGAAAAAAAACTAATAGGGAAGCTTGTCCGTGTTGCTCATTTATTGGTGTCGTTGCTTAATTTTTAAATAAGATCAAATTTAAATATTTTTATATTTTTTGAATAATAATGAATCTAAAAACGATAAAGCCGCACTACTTTCTTCATTGTTCTCTGCCACATTTTTACCCATCTTTAAAACTAAAGTAAGTTTTAAATATATTATCATTTTATTATATTATTAAAATTTTATTCTCTAAAAAAAAAACTTGCCTAAATAATAGTCTTGTTGTACTATGTTGCCCACTTTCCTACATATAATTGTCTAAATTTAATAAAAATTCGGTTTAAAAACCATTTTCCTTTTATGATTAAATTATTAGAATTAATTTATATTAAAAAAAAAAAAAAAAAAAAAAAAAATATTACGTTTATTTTACCGCGTTACTTAGAATTCATTTTCTATACAACTTATTGGTTTATTATGTTGCCCACTTTTCTTGGCAGTTTGGTGCCTCATCTTTGTAAATAAAATAAAATTTAAATATTTTCCTTTTTTGCTATTTTTTATTATAGTAAATCGTTAAATAAATACTTTATTAAATTGCCCACTTTCTTATTTTATTGCCCACATCTTAATAGAAAGTTTGGTTAGGATTTTTCTTCTTATTATTAAATTATTAGAATTATTTTCTATAAAAAAAAAATAAAAAAAATTACTACGCTTTCTTCACTTTGTTGCCCATTTTCTTGCTCTCGTCTTTCTACACACGGAATTGAAAGAATTTTGCTGCGTTACTAGGATTTGTTTTCTATACAACTTGTTGGCTTGCTATGTTGCCCACTTCTGATGGCAGTTGATGCCTCACTTTTGTCGAAGAAATAAAATTTAAATATATTTTCGCTTTTACTACGTTATTATAGAAAATCTTTAAAGAGGTACTTTGTTGATTTGCCCACTTTCTTATTTTATTGCCCACATCTAAATATAAAGTTTGGCAGTACTTTTCGTCTTATTATTAAATTATTAGAATTGCTTTCCATAAGAAAAAAACAACAAAATTATTATGCTTTCTTCACTTTGTTGCTCATTTCCTTGGTCTCAGTTGCCAACATATGAAAGTGAAGGAATTTTACTACTTTATTAGAATTCATTTTTTATACAACTTGTTGGTTTACTATATGACCCACTTTTGTTGGCAGTTAGTGCCTCATCTTTGTAAGTGAAATAATAATATTTTATTATTTTATTATCTTAAAACATTAAAGAAAATTAGACTTAATTTATTGAGTTGCCCACTTACTTATTTTATTGCCCACATTTTAAAAATAAAGCTTAGCATTTTTCATCTTATTTTTATTAAATTATTAGAATCACTTTCTACAAAAAGAAAAAGTAAATAAATGAACAACAATAACAAATAAATAAATATATGTTAAGCCTCCTTTTCTTTGTTGCCCAAAATTTGAAAGTAGTACATAATATTGTGTTTATTTTTTTGTTTTTATTATGAAGTTATTAGAATTATTTTTTATACGAAAAAATTGCTAACATATCTCGAAGAAATTCTTTGTTGAACATTCTTCCGTGTTCTCGTATAAATTCACTTATTTTGATAAGTTTTTGAATAATGCGAAGCACACACACATTCTCCGGTATACTAAAACGCGATAATAATATTCTTATGGATCTTTTTTTTTGTTTCATATTTTAAAACCAACGCCAACAGCTATGAGTATGCAGTCTTCAGCAAAATAAACATAATAACAAACATGTTCGTTCCAAAACATAAGCGTATGGTAACGGTTATCGTAACATCGTAAATGTATGCAAAAATGAAACACTTTCTATATAGTTGTGTGCGGTGGCTGGTGTGTCGGTTGTAAAAGTGAGCAATAATATTGCTTAAGGGCTTAACAAACAACAAAGCAATTTAATAGTAGGCATGCTTTGACAGTAACAACAACAACAGCAACAACAAATCATCATTATCACTACTAAATTGTTCACTCTCCTCATACATACGGAAAAGGCCAAGAGAAAAATCTAACCATGTTGCAAGCAACTTAAAACAAAAATATGGTAAAAAGGGTTCAAGTATTGTCAGGAGTACATGTTAACTGAGAAAAACAGAAAAGAAAAAAAAAGCAACAACTATTAACGAAAAGTGTTAACAAAGAACGAGAGTTTGAAAAAAAAAAACAGAAAAAGAAAGACAAACAGGTGGGGGTGTGGAAGTGATGGGGGTAAATGATGTGATAGTCCAGAGAGCAAGAGAAGAAAAGAGGGCTACGATGAGTAAAGGAATAGGTTTACCTTTATATGTCATAACACATACATAAGCCTTAAAGAAGAAGAGTATTTAACGGAAGAACATGCATACAGTAGTAGTAGTAGTAGTAGTAGTTTAGTTTTTAGTAGTAAATGCTGAGAATGTTTTGCATTTGATGATAAACTTGCTTCTTGTTATTAAAAAAGTTTCCATAATGTGTTACGTGTTTGAATAGTGAGTGAGTAAACTAAAAAGGAATTTTGTAGGATGGCATGTCAACAAATAAAGTTCAAGATTTTAGCAAAAATAGCAAAACAAAAAAAAAAAAAAAGTTTCAAAAATAAGAAATTTCTAAAAAGTAAACAAAACATCTTAAATAATTGTGAGCTTTTTTTCTAAAGCAATAATTTGTTGTGTTACATATATTGTTTGCAAACTACACAATTGCTCTTCCTTTGCAAAACACGCATCAAAGGGTTCTCATATCATACATCTCATACATACATATGGAATAATAAAAAATTTTAAATTTTTTACCCTTTTTTTCATTATTCTTTTTTTTTTTTTTTTTTTTTTTTTGTTTATTAAATTAAAATATTTTTGTTGTTGTTGTCTGTCTTCAAAGTCATAAATTTTATCTCATTTATTCTTTAAAATAAATAAGTTTATTATACACACAATATAACATTTCATTTTATTTGTGTGTGACATTTTATATTTTTATTGTATTTCCCCTGCAGAGTAGTATTCTCTCTCTGTAAAGTTAAAGTGTTTCAGATATATTTATTATAGCAGTTTTTTTAATTTTAATAAATTTTTTTCTTTTTGTCTATTTTTTGTTTTCTTTTTTTTTTTTTTTATTTTTATATTTAAAAAAAAAAAAAAAAAAAAATTATTTTTCTGAATCAAAGAAATTTTTAAACAAAAATGTACAGAGCAGAGGTAAAATGCCTTGAAGCAGCATCAGCGTTGGGCAACAAAAAAATTTAATATTTTATGTTGTGAGACTTTATGAGGAAAGAGTATTAAGGCTTTATATACATACGTACATACATACATACATATTTAGTATTTAATGCTTTACAATGTATTGGACTTTTTCTTACTTGACAATAAATCTAAATGGATTTTAATTTTTGTAAATTTTCCTTAAAAAAAAAAAATTTTTTTTGCATAAACTGTCTATCCATGTGGTAGAGTTGTAAATATTTTCCAGCTCCTTACCTAATGAGTAAAATTTATATTTTTTCTATGACTGTTATAGCAATTGTAGACGAGTTTTCATTTGTGAATTTCAAAAAACTTCATTGTAGATATCCAAGCAGGTCCACGGAATATATGAAATTCATTAGGATTGTTATAAACCAGCACTAAATAGACCGGTGATCTTGGCTAAGTTAGACATCAACATTTTTTAGCCTTATTTCCCTTTAAGTGTTATTAACTAAATGGCAAATGGGAAAATTTTCAAAATAATTCATTGAATTTCTCGCTGGAAAGTAAGAACATTTTATCTTCCTTTACTTGGAAGGTTTACTATCAAAATTAATAGAAAAACAGATAAAAATATTTTTTATAAGATTTTAAAAGTATATACAGCATTAAAAAAAGTAAAGCGACCTGATAAAATTTTTTCAAAAGTATTATGACAGTTTTCAATGGTTTCAGATTCAGATTCCAGCCTTCATACTTTCGAATTCACAAGAGAAATATTAACATTATTTTGGTATTTATGCAACGTTTTCTAATCTTTGAACAGCTAATCTTCTAGTAACAATCAGTGGAATTCTAAATTTATTTTCCTCCTTTTCAATAAAGACCTTAAGTCTTAGTTAAGAAGTTTCCTGTGACTCTCTTCTACGTAACAGTATCTCAGGTCTCAAAAAGATAGATTCACAGAAGCTTCTTGTTATTGATGTGTTGAAATGTGAAAGGGGTTCCCACCATTATCCATCAACTTTAGATAAACTGTTCTCAAATTGTCGCTTGTCAAAATGAGGAAATTTTCCAACTAATGATGTTTTCTTCCATTTCATGCTCATGTTTACCTTTTTAAAAGTTGTTCGATAAGCCAAAGTTGAACACAATGATGGTTATCCAGAACCCTAGACCGGATTTTGATGCTGAGTTTTTAGAGACCACCTTATTCTTTTACTTTAATTTTAGTTAGACTATACAAGGAGATATTATTCATAATATCCTTAAATTAAAATAAAATATATCGAAATTTGATAAGAGCTCTTATGCCTCTTTTTTGAATGAAAATAACGTACCTATTAACTATTCGAATTGTATAAGATATCGTGGCTTACATATTAACTAGAAAGAGTAACGTAAATAGATGTTACTAATCTAAACAACTAATGTTTTCTATAAAAGATTATCTATTCCAAGCCCTTTTGGACCGGGCTATACTTAGTAACTCTAAAATGGAAATAATGAATTTAAGGCGGACTTTTCGTCTTATTGTGAATGCCTTGAGATTTATTTGCAACAAAACTTCTAATGGTGACCTGAATGTTAAGAATTGAATCTAAGGTGGACTCTTCCTTCGCCTTATTGTGAATGTCTCGAGATTTATTTGCAACAAAACTTCTAATGGTGACCTGAATGTTAAGAATTGAATCTAAGGTGGACTCTTCCTTCGCCTTATTGTGAATGTCTCGAGATTTATTTGCAATAAAACTTCTAATAATGAATTGATTATTAAGAATCGAATTCAAAGCCTTTCTTCAAAATCCCTTGATAAATTTTCTTTTTAGCAATATCTCTTATAAATGAATTCAATGAAATGATGAGAATATTAAAAAAGCATCGTATAATCTTTACCTTCCTTTGTGAAATTAATTTATTTCTGATTTCTAAATTATTTTAATCTTAAAAATCTAATTCAAAAATTTTCTGCAAAACGTTTTGTTAAACAAAATAATCAAGTAAATCCTTTAGCAGCAGTATCTCTTTTAGATGAATTCAATGAAAGATAAAAAGATTCAAAAGGCACCATATCCAGATCTTTCATTTAGAAATTAATTTACTTATGTTTCATAAGTTATTTTTCAATAAATCTCTTTAGTTCATATTGTTCCCATTTATTCATTTCAACTTGGGTTATATGGGTTTATGGATATTGTTATTTTGTCCCCATTACGAGACAATAATCTCTTTTACTTTCCTCAATTTGCCATTTATTTATTTACTTATTATCTTTTTGAATAGATTATAAATTAAATATATAAATAGAAATAAAGAAAAAACTAATATATTGACAATATCGAAATATGATGCCGACTTTATGGGCATACATTAATAATATAAATGTTTGCATACTTTTAGGCAGCTCTCTTATATAATTCATTAAATAAATGTTAAGTATCGTATATCCACAAAGATAGCTCGTAAGAAGAATCTTTTAAATATAAGAATAAAGACTAACAAAGGACAACAAAAAAAAGATTTAGACCACAAGACAAGAAAAAGATGAAAATCTAAATAAATATAATTACAAGATAGCCTGCCTAGCATTAAGAAAACAAAAAAAAAACAAAAGCTGTTTTCTTGTACACATAATAACTAAGAACATGAATAAAAGAGACCACAAACGACAACAAAATCTGAAAGACAATGATGTAAACAAAAAAAAAAAAAACAAAAAAAGACTCCTCATATTTCAAGCCATTATTAATTTTGTCATTTTTCATCAACTCACATGTCATTCATCATTCAGAAAATAGAATGAAAGACTGTAAACAAAACCAAACAACAAAAAAATATGACAAAAAAACTGTATCTTGTCAAATAAACCATAATCAGTGCGACAACACCATAAACAATAAGAAAAATTTCTCCCTCCGTACATACAGTTGAGTAGGTTGTGGTACAACACCACCACACACATAAAGCTAATAACAATTTGAACGAAAATAGAAAATGATATAAAGCTTTCCAAAAAGCAAAGGTCGGTAGGGGGGCAGGGGGGCAGGCAATCTGTTGTGTTGAAGACGAGGCTGGGGTGATAATGAATTTTTGCAGTCTTTTGGACTTTCTCTCTGTCTTGGGCCAATTTCTGCGTTAAATTATTGAGAAGAAACCAAATGTTAGTTACGTCGTTACTGCTATAGAAATTATCAAAGGTATTATTTTGTAGGATTTCTTTTTATATAAAAACCACCCACACACACACACACACTTATACCCATGCAAAGATTTTTGATTATTATTTGCTGATGTTTAAATTATTTGCTTTTCGGTGATGATGCTTGTTGGTTGAATGTCTGTCTGCCCGTTTGTCTGTACAAGTCAAAGTATTAAAATGCATTTGCCTTTGTTCTTCGTGTTGTTATACTTTTCTGTTAGCATGCATATTTGATGTTGTTCATATATTTTTGCTTTACCAACGGCTAAGAAGACGAATACACAGATCTTCAGGTATTAAATTCTTAAAAAAAAAGGTTTCATTGTTGTGCTGCTCCTGTTACTTTGATGATGAAAATAATGTAGACTGGAAATAACGTTTGATTCGTTTGGAGGCGCATACATTTTTTGAATCAATCACTCTTCAGCTAAAATAAAAATATAAATAAATTTTTTAATTTTGTTCTTTTTGAATCCTTTGATAATTAAAAATTATCATCGTTAATAAGTATTTTGCTTAAATCTTCCATCTAAACATTTTTAACTTAGCACTGGATAAAGTTCCTGTATAAAAATTAGTCAAAAACTTATTAGAAGTTAGAAGTTTCAGAAATTCTACATAAATGTAAATGGTTCAGCTGTTTTTTATATTCATCCTAAAGCTTATTAGATCTAGATTCTGTGGAATATTTATAATGGATCGAAATATGTGCTTTTGGGGACCCTCTGTGGTATATATATAGGGTTTGAATAGATAAAAAGCTTTTCCAATATATCTTTGTTTATCCTTCCGTGCATTCACGGCAATGACTTCAAGCCCAAGTCTTATATGAGACTAAGATATGAGACTAAGGTTATTTTGGAATTTATTCATTCTTCCATCACCATGGGCAGCTCGTGGATGAGGTGAATTATAAGATCAGAAATGGTTGTTTGTTCCAATACGGATTAACGTATGATTGGAAATATTTGCGGTATTAATAATATCTTACATATACGATATAATAAATTACTGTGAAGTCCTACCAATTCATACTTGAAAACACTTACGGTATTTATAGCATTGCATCTTATAAACACGATATGAAAATTACTGTGAAGTCCTACCAATTCGTGCTTGAAAACGCTTACGGTAATTATAGTATAAATACGATATGGGAAATTACTGTTAAGTGCTGCCAATTCATGCTTGAAAACACTTACCGTATTTACAGAATAATGTCTCACAAATACGATATGAGGAATTACTGTCAAGTGCTACCAATTCATGCTTGAAAATACTTATGGTATCTATAGCATAATATCTCATAAATACGATATGATAAATTACTGTGAAATGCTGCCAATATATGGTTGAATATACTTACGGTATTTATATTATAATATCTTATAAATACGATGTGGGAAATTACTGTGAAGTGCTGCCAATTGAAAATACTTACGGTATTTATAGTATAATATCTCATAAATACAGTATTTTATAAATACCCTTATGTGTACGATATAATAAAAATAAAAACAATTCGTGCCAAACTGATTTCTCTCATTAGGCTTAATCCATCAAGAGATCAATCATAATTGGGACGTAATGAAAAAGGGCATAAACGAACGTCCAAAAGAGCTATATAAATATAAGTTCTTGATACAATTCGTGCTGTTTGTTTGTATTTTCATGATCCAAAATTCTTAATACTAGCCCCCTAGGAAGTAGTGCATAAATACTATGCACTCTCTTGATACTATCCAGATCAAAAAGAGATTCTTCCCTACTTTCAACTAAAAACATATAAAAAAATTTCTCACTATAGTCACTTAAAAGTCCCAATTTTGCTGAAACTATAGACAAATTCGGCATTTTTAAGAAGTTTACATATGTACTTTAGAGGGTTTCTAGCTTCCACAAACAGAATGACAAAATTAGCATTCGTTCACTGTGTTCCTTTGTAAGTGTAAAAAGAAAAAGAGAAAAAAATTTAACAAAAATTTTTTTTTCTTTTATTCGTCCATTTTTTTTTTTTTTTAGCCTTTCGCAAAAGCAATCCAGGACCACCATATCTTCATATGTACGAACCGTATCCATGGTTGGTGGTGTTGGAATATTTTTATGTATTGTTTTATTGTTGTTATTATTATTATCATCACTAACAGCAGCAGTCTGCTTAATGTTCGGTTCGGTATAGGTAGGTGAGATGGTGTGGTGGTATATGGTAAATGTTAAGGAAATATTACGTTTCCCGTTTTACCAAGAAACGCGAACATGATCTGAGTTGATTTATACTGTCGGCAATTTTTCTCTTGTGTGTTTCTTTAAATGCTTTGCTTTTCTTCTTTTTTTTTACATTTCGGTTATTTTTTCTTCCTTTTTTTTCGTTCATCATTTCATATCCGTATAAATTTCTCTATAAATACATATGCATGAATCGCTGTGTTGAAGTAATATTCAAAAGGATTCAAATAAAGGAAAAATATAAATAAAATAAAAACTGTATTAATGTAAAGAAACGAAATATATTGCATTCGCTCTGAATAATGGATGCATAAAGTAAAGAAAAGACGATTGCAAGTATCTTTAAAAAGGAAAATAATGTAAAAAAAGTCGTAAAGTAAATGAACCGACAAAAAAAACGAAATAATAATAATTTAAAGAAAAAAGTGCATAAAACAATACGAAAGACTAGTAAGAGATTATGAGAGTACATTATATATGCTAGATACAGATTGTATTTCCTTTTACACGAATGAAACATGAACTTACATTATATTAAAATTTATTAGATTTAGGAAACTAAGGCTTTTCATCTAAAAGTCCATACAGCACTTAAGAAATGCAATTTAAAGCACTTCTAAGAAACACCGAAATATTTATTTTACTCCACTAATTTGTTCCAAGATTATCCACTTAAAAATCTTCTCTTAGAGATGACTTAAAACAGTTACTGAAATACCATTTTACCCCAGTAATTTGACAGAAGACTACGCCCTTAGAAGTCTTATAATAGAAGTGACTTAGAACCGACACTGAAATACTACTCTACTTGAGTAATTTGGCCGAAGATTACGCCTTTCAAGATCTTCTCATAAAGGTGACTTAAAATGTACATTGAAATACTAATTTACTGCACTAATTCTGCCGAAGACTCTTCCCTTAAAGGTCTTCTCATAAAAGTGACCTAGGACAGACCCTGAAATATTATATTTCCTCATTAATTTGATCGAAGACTATCCCCTTAAAGGTCTTCTCACTTAGAACAGACACTGAAATACTAATTTACTCCACTATTTTGGCCGAAGACCCATTTCATATACTTTCAACGTCTCAAACATTAATATAAATCATTTGCTTTTACGTTACGATAATTTCTGTTTAATTTCCCGGTTCCCGATCATATAAGGGTTAAATAAAATGCTATAACCGACGCTCGCGTTGAATAAGACAGTAACTGCCAGATAGGTAGTCCCACTACCTTTGTGCTGGAATTCAAACAAAGGGTCATTTCTGGATTAGATGAGACTCATCTAACAACTCTTTATTTAACGTCTTCGCGATAACCATGAAATCCGCAGGAATCCCGATTCCAGCAGCTAGGAAGACTACTTACTCTAACGAAGTGATATCAAATAGTTTGCATCTATAAAACTCTGGTCTTTATTTTACTAAGCTTAGAGGAGGGAACATTAATGTCACCCAAACTTGTAGAAGACGTGAACTTGGTATCTTTACGACTAATTTAAGGCACATAAATTCAAATAAATCAATAAAAGAACATAGTTGTTCGAAATCACCCGTTCTTACGCGAAAATCATCCCATCCATTGGAGGGATAAACAAAAAATATTCTATGTACTTTTTCAGACTAATCTTGTGTTTAACGTAGGGATTGTTAGATTCTAATTACAATGCCCTCGGAACTCAGGCATGCGGTGATGTGTGCAGACATTGCTTAAGTTCAGTTCAGGCACTTTCCACGCTTTTGACTGACTCGGTTGTCAGGGCGGTTACGTCTTCTAGGAGTCTCGTCGGCGAATTCTTCGATATTCTGAAGGATCTTAGCTTAGCTGACATTAAAAATATCAAAAATATCATTCTGTCTTTCAAGAAAGGAATACCACTCAAAGAATTCCTCGACTCAGGGTGGAGTTCTCGTCATTAGATATTGAAAAGATCAAAAGGTGACTGCAAGGGTTGATGACCAAATATAATTTTTTTAGACCTACCTTCTACCACTATCGTCCTACGCCTCTTTTTAAGCTGACCCTTTCCCCCGTAAATGCCAATAATTCTACCAAACATATTTTACAGTACATGCGCATGCGCCCATATTCAAAATGTTAAATGTTGTTATACGGTTCTCAATGTACTGATTAGCGAATCAATTTTCAGATTAATAACTGCTGTTGAGTAGGTCTCGAAAGTCGGTAAAAATTCATTAATTTCACCATAAGAAGTAGAAATTAATAAATTTTTGATCGAACAAATTCTTTCATTAGTTTAGTTAAGGCTACGAAAGAATATTCTTCGTCTATGATGAAAGTTATGGCTTGATTCGAAATTCTTACAAACTCTTCAAAATTAAAACATTTATTAGGAATGTGTTGTGAATTTGTTTCCACTTATTTTTACCCCGTGTAATAGTAATGATGATCGAAGCGTCCAACTTGAACTTTAGTTCCCTACATTTATTTATGAATCCTTAATGCAAGTAGAGTAACAAAATTAATATATATCTATCTCTGGTTCTTTGCTGCAGAGAAATTTATGCATTTATTTGTCGCGTAAGCAGATAAAGTTTTAATAAAACTTTCTTTGCCTTTGACGTTTTTTGTTTTTTTGTCCGTATATCTAGTGCAGTAGAGCACTTAGTTATGGAAATTTTTTTTAACAAAAAATTTTTTGCCAATTAATTCAAATCTTTATTAAAACTTTCTTACAATGGAAGAAGAGACAAAATATCTGTAATTAAAATAATAACAAAAAAAGACAAAATAAAAAAGAACGCGCGACCTACTTCTTATTACATTTAATATAAAATAAAAATAACTCTATAGGAAAAATAATAAAATTTATCTTCAGTAGTACTTACTCTAGGCACTCACTTATTTGCGTTAAAAGAACTTACGCGTATAAATTTTCTTAGCAAAAACATGCAAAGAAGAGGATAAGAAGACGAATATTAAAACGTTTGCCTCTTGTTTATTTCATATTCTCAAAATGAATAAAACATAAATGGGTGTGTCTTGCGTTGTATAAGCTTTTTAAGAATCTTGAGTTGTTTGCTGCTACTTACCTAAAACGACATGTTGTAAAATTCTCTGTTTTTTATTTTTCATCATTTTTTTTTTTTTTATTTTTTTCTTTTGTTCTAAAAAGTATGCAGTTGAAAAAATAAAAACAGAACATAGTCGTATTATTTTTTTTCTGTCTCTCTCTCACTAACTCTTAATATCCCTTTTTCTGTCACACTCGCTTTCTCCCTCTCATTCCTTCTCTCCCTCTCACTCCCTCTCTCCCTCTTACTCTCTCTCTCCCTCTTACTCTCTCTCTCCCTCTTACTCTCTCTCTCTCACTCTCTCTCTCTCTCTCACTCTCTCTCTCGCTCACTCTCTCTCGCTCTCTCTCTCTCTCTCTCTCTCTCTC
>KK351122.1:30725-44901 GCA_000671755.1 Glossina brevipalpis | reverse complement strand
GTGTGTGTGTGTGTGTGTGTGTGTGTGTGTGTATACTGGTCTGTACAAACATATACACCTTAGGTTTTTTCTTTTCTGTGTATATATGTTACTCTTGTTGATATAAGGAAAAAACATGCTTTACATATACATACATATAAACTCTGTTGAGAACATAAACTAATTTGCAATGCGGTTTTAGCGGTTTTCCTTTACATATTCTTTGTTTTTCATTTCTTTGTTTTTGCTTTCTTCATTTGTCTTTCACTCTTACTCTATGCTTTTCCTATTTGCTTAGTTGTGTGTTGTTTATATATATATATATATATATATATATATATGTGTGTGTGTGTGTGTGTGCGTAAACAAATTTACAAAGAACACAAGGAATACATTTTGCACTATTGCTACCTACCGTTCTTTTAGGGAAAAGCACCAAAATTTATAAAATACTTGTGTTAACAAGCATGTATTTCGTTAAGCGGAAGTTTGAAGGAATAAAAGAAAAGCAAAGAAAAAACGCCAAACATGCATAAACTTGTCGTATTTGACTATGATAATATTTTAAATATGAAATATTTTCTTAAAACTATAATAAAACAAGAAAATAACAAAATATTTATTGAATGTTTTTTACGATCGTGGCGATAAGTATGTAGTTTTCCATGATGGGTGAAGTATTAGGAAGAGACGAAGACAATGTCTGAGTAATTATCAGTAGCAAAGAACTTTCAAATATAGAGTTTATTACCTGCTAATACGCTTATGTCAGCTGATATTAACGGCTGTGTACTCAAATCATAATGATTGTTGGCTTTAAATCATCTTCATTGGAGAGACTTACAAATTACTCTTTTTTTTTAAAACCCAAAAAAAAAAAGAAGCGGTCAAGACTACATCTGATAATACACTCTTTTAACCTTATGTAGGATATGTTAGTGAAAGATAAAAAGAATATTCATTAACTCAATACGTCGACCTCATGGATAGTAAAAGCGGGAAAAAAACATCTTTTTCTGTAACTGACATGGCGAAGTTGAGCGTACCTTTATACGGGACACGATTTCTGGTCCGGGCTATATTAAATACTTTAAATGAACTCATCATTTATTACATCGATTGTGATTTATACAAACACCTAGCTAAGCAGCCAACTTGATCTTTTTCTGCAACTAAATGAATTGGTGAAGTCGAGCGTACTTTTATACCGACTACCATTTGAGGTCCACGATATATTAAATACTTTAGATAAACTCAAATTTTATTAGAAGGATTGATACATAATCACCCAATCAAACGTCAGCCGCCAACTCGATCTTTTTCTGTAACTAAATAAGATGGCGAAGTTGACTTGGACATACTTTAGATGAATTCATCCTTTTTTATAAGGATTGATTCACACAACCACCCCAACAAGCAGTCAACTCCATTTAAACTTATCTACCCGTTTATCTGTTTTTCTGTCTTTCCGACATTTATCAATGGCTTTTTGTGTTTTACTTATAATTCAAAAATTTTTGGAATACTACGACGTTTTAACTAAGGAACGAACTTATTTTGTTGACATTATTTCTTTACTTTTTTTATATTATAAAAATTTAATATTTATTGTTATTCAAAGTACTCGAAGATTACTTGTAAGCAATTAGGAAATGATAGCTTTTGGGGGAAAAAAAACCAAATAGTCTACACAAATTATATCGATTCTATATTCCTGAGTGATGCTTTTATCTGTAAATGGAGAATAAATAAATATTTAACGGGAAAAAATTAATTTATTTCTAAAACTCTTTCTTTCATTTATTTTATTTCTGCATCTGTTGTCTCATAAAGACATGGTTTTGTTGTTTGCAGGTTTTTTTATTTTTTTTTGTTCTAGTATTTTTATTATTTTTTATTTTTCTATTATTATTTGATTTAATTATTTATTCATTTAATTTTTATTATTTTTTTTTCTTGTTTTAGGTAAGTGACGAAATACTTGCAAATGCCTTAAATCAAAATCAAGTAAGAAAAAATTTACTTTTTATTTTGTTTACTTAATTTACTTTACACCCTGCCCACACGCACTTCTCACCCATTTCTCACCCATTTCTCCCCCCTTTATTTATAATATTGTCAACCAATACCGGTTGATAAGGAATGTGCAAATTTCGTCCTTAAGAAATTCTTGATTAGCCTAAGATATCAAATCTTAATAGAGTAGCAATTAAGGCATTTAAAATTTCTTATCCTTATAGCTACATTTAAGATTACTTCAGAATTAGAATATGATACAGAAATACGTATAAATTATAATTACATAAAGATTCTCACTGAAACGTCTTTAGCAGCAGAGTTCCTTCTAAGAATACGTAAGGTAAAGATTTAAATCGATACTTACATTAGGAAACACAAGAAAAGAATACAGCACTGAAGGGGTAACCACAAATAGGTTAGAGTTCGATCTAAGAATACTTAAGATAAAGATCGAAACCGTTAATGATACGAGCCAAACACAAGGAAAGAATATAGCACTGAAGATGGTTGGTAATCAAGTAATTAAGACATGTTGAAGAGCCTATTTAAAAATTTCTGTAAGAAGACGAAGGAAATGTACAATGCCTTTTTGAAGAGAAGAAGAAATAGTGCGGGAATGAGTAAGTACCATCAGCTGACTGGCTATCATAAATCCCCCTATATCCATGATACTAATGAGAGATTCAAAAAAAGTAAAAGTTCGCCTCTTTATTGAGGCAGTTTCCCAGACAATGTTCACACAATCCAATCATAAATATTGCGTCCTTGATTTAATTTTTTTTTTATCCATTTAATAATGAATCTTAAGTAACCGCCTAGTTTTGTTCAAAAAGCAAACTCTGAAATATCGGCAAAATTTTAATTGCGAAAAAGAAAATATTTTCACACACGCATTTTCTTCAGCAAATCAATTTTTATTCAGAATTTATTTATTTATTTTTTTTTCTTTTTTTTTTAAATTTCTTATTTCAACAAACCCGCATACTTATGTAATTAAATGATCTAATAAAAAATATACCAAAAAATCTCTCTGGTCATGTATAATACTACAATTATATATTACTTCCTTTCTGGGAAAATAATACAAACTTGTTCCGAATTTCTTTGCAATCGTTTAATAATATAATGAAAGCAAAATAACTTACTTAATATTCTCATTTTTATCCTTAAAATATGCAACAAAAACTCTATTTAAATGATCCCTCTTAATATGCGATAAATTTGCGCTTTTTTCAAAATTTTTTCTCCCCTCTCCGCTTATCACTTTATTTGTAGAGAGGAAGCAAAAAAAAAAAAAAGAGAAAAAAAAACTCTTACACATAAATTATTCATTATTGTGAAAATTTCTCAAAAATCCCTACAAAATCCTAGGGCTTTATAATGCTAAATAGAGAGCACACGAACACATTTATCCAAATTTATATGTACACACACACGTGCAAACGAACATATATATATATATATGTATATATATAGATAGATAGATGTATAGATATATATATAGATAGATATACAGATATATAGATACATATATATATATATACATAATAGAATAGTGGTAGACAAAATTTTCAACAACAAATCCCATTAATGGTCGACAAATCACGTTTAAAAGGCATTTATGCACAAACACATTTATTAAAAATTTAAAACACATTTATTACATGCTTGCATAAATACAAATTCAAATACACCATCACCAGCACATACATATATGTGCCTCAGTGCGTGCTTGTGTATATAGGGACGCATATGTATGAATGATGGAAGTGAGTAAAAATTTGGAAAAAAAAACTAATGAAGGATATTGTTTGTTTATGGGTCTCTCTACAATGATTAGATACGATAATGCAACAAGAACAACAACTGTAATGGAAATACACAACAAACATACATGAATTGCGAACAGGCAGTCAGGCAGGCAGTCAGGCAGGCAAGCAGACAAGCCAGAAAGGGAAACGGATAAGGGACACATCGGCCTCACACAAACTCATCAATGAAGATAATGAAAGCGATGGCGATGATGATGCTGCTGATGATGATAATGATGATGCAGCTTAGTCCAGTCAGTGTATGGTAGAATAATGAAAATTCCCTTATGGTTATTCCACCAAAAATTTGCATACGAATTAAATGTTCAGCAAATGTGTAGCTTTCTGCTTTTTTTTTTTTTTAAATTTTTTTTGGTTGCAGAACGAAAGGAAGCGAAGGGATTTTGAAAATGTATTTAAAATGCAATACTCTTGGTTGAGTGATTTTTTATTTATCGGCTTTTCATTTTGAGCTATAAATTTCCAGTCAGCCAGTGTAATGCTTTTGCAATACTTGATCTGCTTAATTAGCTATTGATTTGTTGTACAAACCAAAACGTATTAAGTTTGTAGTGTCTGTGGTCACTTCAATCCAATAACAACGGTAGCAACAACAATAAGAACAAACACACACACACAAACACACACACTGATTTTCTGGCATTGACATTAAAAATGTTTCGTTGTCATCATCATCATCATCATCATATTATGTCAACACAATTAATAAATCATTAGCTAACTAAGCTCCAAAACCATGCCGGGGACCGACCGCAAATGCTTTAACCAAAAATGAAAATTTCCAAAAGAGAAAAAATTCTGTCATCATCATCGCAAATAATAGGGAACAATAAAAATTATTAATAAATAGAAAGCAATTTTCATTTCCCGACCACACTTATCCATTCAACCATTCAACCATAGTTTTCGGAGAAAAACGAATTTTGTGTAGAAAGCTATTAACTGCAGACATTTTCCCCTCTTGTATTGTATTTCGTATAAGGTAATGTTGTTGTTACAATCAATTATTACCACGCTGGAGAATATGTTACATTTATTACTTTACTTACAACGCTCAAAAGTAGGCAATAAAATTATTTCGCTCAGAAATCATTAGTGAGAAGATATACTGTAATGTATATCTTTTCGATTAAGATAGTGTTCTGAAATAATTTAATAGCAGGTGCCCGTTCAATTTTTAAAATATCAAAAATCGAACCAAGATCGAAATTGACTTCATCCACTTTTTCTCGGCAATTTTCATTCTTATTTGCTATCTGAAATTCATTAAGCAATATTTTTATTAATTAATGGTTAACAAAAAAAATATCCAATAACTGTTACAACACTATAATCATTGATTCATAATTAATCAAATACGTTACGTTTACGTTATCTTAAACAAATATCTTCCCCCTAATGATGATACATTTATATGTTGCTTTTTTTTAATGCTCTATCTTCGCTAGCATTATCAATGAGCTGAGAAAAAATATTTAACTCTATTAGAGATTTCATACTGCCTAGGAGTAGAATAGAAAAGTATACAAAATTCGACTTAAGCCTTCTTATTAAATTACACGCATCTTTAATTTGATAGCTTTAACATTTAGGCGACAAATGATAATGATGATGGCGTGTTTATGTAATGACCTCAACAAGAGCTTGAAGTGGGTGGCTGCGCTGACATAGTAAACATTAACAAACAGCAGCATTCTCATAAATACATTCATCCTGTTTTTCTGAAATCGACAGACAGAACTATGTCGAGTTGCACTTGTTTGCATATTCATTTGAATTTCCGAAAACAACATCTCCGGCAATGCTCTCTAAAAATCCTTTCATTACAAATTCTTCTTCAACATATTCTGTTTGGTATTTCAGTTGTAATAAAAGAAAAAAAAAAACTTTCTTCGGAGGGTTTCACAATGTTTATATGCGTACACATGCAACCAACCAACCAACCGAGCAAACATCAGAGTGATAAATTTAAGTAAAATAAAACCGTTTTCATTTGCATCATTTAATCTTATGTTTTTTATTACACAAACGTGTACATACAAACTCGAATATACTTATGCGCGCCTTTAGTATTTATGTTATGTTTCTTGCTTGGGCCTTTAATAATCGAAATTGCGGATTTTAGGTCATATCTGATACAGATATTATCATCCTAAAAGTCTGCTATTAAATCCTAACAGTTTAGCAATAATTCTCTAAATATGAACAAAAAGCTAAACAACTAAATCTTAAGTCTCTAATATCACTCAATTAGTGTACGACACCACCTGATTAAAAGATAGTACGATTTTTTAAATTAATTCGCACGGATTTATTGTGATGATTTGGGGTTTCTTTCTTTGAAGTTGCAGCAGGAACTTAACAAGTTTCCTGGCTAAGCAAAGTAGTACTAGGGAAAGCATTATAATTAGAAGAAGAGGCATAGAAACCGTAAAGTTCGTATGTGGACTTGAAAGCGGCGGAAATGTGTAGGGCAGCGGAAGTGTGTTGGGCGGCGGAAATGTGTTGGGCGGCAGAAGTGTGTAGGGCGCCTGAAATGTGTAGGACGACGGAAATGTGTAGGGCGGTGGAAATGTGTAGGGCGACGGAAATGTGCTGGGCGGTGGAAAAGGCACAATTGCAAGTAAAGGAGTTGCATTAAGTGCACTTTGATTTAAAAAAATATATATTTTCCAACTTTTCAGAAATGGAAAAGAAGGCTTTCGAGTACAAAAATGTACAGCCCCGCAGCGTTTTCAACGTTTTAAACGATGAACGCTATAGGCCGCATCTTTTCATAATTACTAATGAACATCAAGGAATTAAGGAATTCTCAATAATTGTGTTGACATCCCGAAATTTTCGACTTAGAAGACCATTTTAGGCCCTGTGGATTCTCGTTTTTGGTTTAACATCGGTATCTAACATAACAATGCAACTAAATAATATTTCAGCGAAGATTAGTCTCCGTCCACCAAATAGTGTAGTAAGTCCAGTAAGGTGGGAGCTCCAGTATTTCGAGTCTAGAATTTATCTCTGGGCACGGTTGACAAACTGATCCATCTTCCCATCCTTGGATTTAATTGCAGAATTTTGGATATGTTACAGATCCTGCTATCTTATATCTTAGTTTAAATGTACTTAGAAAATGATCAAAAAATCCCCTACTTCAGCCATACTCATATGTTCGTTACTACTACAATGAACCATAAGTAGTAACGCACTTTATCGCTACATATTAATGCTTACTGTGCTCTAAAGAACTTAGAGAAGGGATATTCCTTATTTCGTAATACGAAAGAGGCACTTCAAACAAGTGCTTTCCTCCTACAATTTTTTCCCTTGACCCATCAACAGGCTTTGATAATTAAACCTTAACTCTTCTAAACTATTTCGAACGATCCTCCACAATTAGAGGACAATTGATGTTTACTGTCTGTCTAAGCCGGGACCTTCCTGTGTTCCTTATTAACTACTAAAGGTATTGACATGAAATTTGCATAAATGTCTGTTAAACTGATACACTTACTCTTTTGAATAATTTATTCGGTTTGGACAGAAAATATTTACTCATTCATTACATCTTCATTCACTGCTGCTGTCATTACATCTTCCATACTTTTCTTTCTATTGGAAATTCATGGGGTATGGCCTTCCATTTGTATGACACAGAATGCATGCATTCTAAGTGGCTTCAAGAAATTATGCGTAAAGCATTCTTGATCAACGTACGATTCTAAAATGATTTAATCATATCTGCTTCTGCCTATCCTTTCCTCTATCTTTACGTACAGATATCATTTGCTAGAATCGCTAGAATATTTACTTATAAGTACCAAAAGTAGAATAGAAACCTGAATATTGAAACATATCGGTCGATAACAGAGTCGTCGTCGTCAATTAATAATTAGGTCTGATCGTGATCCTACGTCCTTAATCTTACTTGAAATTTCAGTTAACTTGAAAGCTACTGAAAGTATTTATATAAAATTTGATTCAAATATTTATTAGATAAATCAAATAGATTAATTAAGTCCGTCCGCATATTATTCATTCATTCATTCATGGAAGTCCTAACAGTCGCAAAACAGTTATGCATGAAACCTTAACTTGTTCTCTTCTCTAGTGGTCATAGATGAGATATGACATTTGAGCCGTGATACGCTACCATATGCTTAACATACCTTTTTGAAATCTTTAGTTAAAATGCAGTGAATATTGTACTTTTGTGTACAAACATATATATACGCGTACAATACCATCTGTAAGCAAATATTTTTTAAAAATTTTTTATATAAACTATGGCCATGAAAAAAAAATTCATATAAATCAAATTTAAAAAAAAAAATTAAGTTTTATTTCTCCATTCCGTAACCAGAAGTTCATGACCATTTTCCTGTAACATAGAAACGAATAAACGTATGCATATATATGTATATATACGTATATACCTTTAGTGTCACATGTTCACCTTGACTGAAGAACATATTTGAACCATTTTTAATTCTACTTAATTAAAACGGAAAATCTCAGCCACAAATTCAATAAAGGCACATAGAAAGAAACACACAAATGCACACTTAAAGCTTACACACACACACACACACACACACACACATAAATGTGAATACGTATAATGACAATAAGAGAACACAAAATAAAAACTACCTGTAGTTAAAGGAAATCAACTATAGTTACGTGTAAAGGTCTTTACTTTTTTTTTTTTTTTTTTTTTTGTTGTACACAAACAAAAGGAATAGAAGAAAACAAAAAAAAACTATACTTTCTGTGATAGAACACAAATATAACAACGAATATAACACGCAAACGACATAAACATAAAGATGGGAAAAAAGCAAAAAAAAATAAAGAAAGAAAATAAGCAAAAAAGAAAAAAAAGAAGAATAAGATTAAAACAAAAAGCAAGCACAACCACCTATTGCTTAAAACTAGGTCAACAAGGTATTTATATCCTACTTTAATGTTCTCTCTGCTAGCATTGTTGCGGTTGGTTTCAGCTACTTTCACGTTAGCTTTTCACTAAATGGAAAATTAATATGCCAGGTAAGCAAAAGCGATTTTCAGGTTAAAAATATCTTTTCTTTTTTTTTTTTAGAGTTAGCATTAAAAATTTAAAACAAAGGTACCCAATATGTACCGAAAAAGAAGAAGAAATGATCTACAAATTAAAGTTTTTAAATAAATTTTTTTCCTTCGAAATTGTAATCAAAATATTGATGTTATAAATGAATCTTTTTCTACGTACCCTCTACACTACGTAACTGAGAATTTATAAAGCTAAGCTTTTTTTTAACGTATCACTTAATAAGTTCATAGGATCACTAACTTTTTTTGAATAAATTTTTCTTTTCGAAATTGTAATCATAATCTTGATGATATGAATGAATGTTTCTCCACACATAGCCTCCACTACCTAATGAAAATTCATAAAGCTAAAGTTATTTTTGACACACCACTCAATAAGTTCGTAGGATCATTACTGTCTTTTAAATAATTTCTTTTCCTTCGAAATTGTAATCAAAGTATTAAGGGTAGATATTTCCCTACATAGCCTCTACTATATAATGGTTTCTAATCGAAAATTCATAAAGCTGAACTTCCTTTTAGCACGTCACTTAATAAGTTCATAGGATCACTAATCTCTTTTAAATAATTTCTTTTCCTTCGAAATTGTTATTGAAGTTTGTAGTCCCTTCTATGTAATGGTTTCCAATCGAGAATTCATAAAGCTAAACTTCTTTTTAGCACGTCACTTAATAAGTTCGTAGGATCACTAATCTCTTTTAAATAATTTCTTTTCCTTCAAAATTGTAGTCAAAATATTGAGGATATGAGTCAATCTTTGTCTACATAGCACCTACTACGTAAAGATTTCCAATCAGGAATTTATGAAGCTAAACTTCTGTTTTCGACGTCACTTAATAAGTTCGTAGGATAATTTTTTCTTTTGAAATTGTAATTAAAATATTGAAGATATGAGTGAATCTTTCTCTACATAGCCTCTCCTACGTAATGATAATTTTTAAAGCTAAGCACACACGTCACTCAATAAGTTCATAGGATCACTAATTTCGACCTGTGTTATATACTGGATTGTACTGATGTTATAAACTGCTATAATGTGTAATGCTATGCATTTCCATGCAGTGTAATATACTATTTTATACTATTATATACTACTATATACTATTATATGCTATTAGATAATATTTGTCCCGAATATTATAATAATTTCCAAATAAGGACACTATAAACTCGCTCTTTGGCACTTTTGGTGGCTTCGGACAGAACTCATCATTAAGAAGATCTCTTATCTACAAGACCTGAACTTCCAGTATCGCATGGGCAAGGAGTATTCCTTCGTTCTTTTTTTTCTTAATGATACTGTATCTACAATGTTGGGTTAAGCAAATCGGCAAAACAAAACTTCCCGCAGAGCCATTTAAAACTATTAGAACGTTGAAAAAACCGAAAAAATAAAAGGAAGTTCTCTTTAGGCCTTTAGGTAGACACAATGATTCTATATAAAGAGAGGAAGTAAAGACTTCGTGTTGGCTAGACTTGTGCTCGATTCCTTCATATATATTCCAGTTCGCAAACTGTTACTGTTATTTCCCAATAGGGTCGCAAAATCCTCAAAAACATATCAACACAGCCTATAGCCATCACTTTTTAGGTCCATAATAGACTTATTGTTTTAATTTTTTCATACGATGAATCTCTATGTTAACGTGACACAATGGAAAGAAAATCTTCTTAATGAAGAAGGAGACTCTTCTGCTGATATCTTGACTGTCCTTTGTTGAGTGTTTTCCGTAACTGAAAAGATGATTGTAAATGCAGAATTTTCGTTACTATTGCATACTACAAAACTAATTTCTTTTTTTTTTTTTTTTTTTTTTTTGCAAAAAATGTTATTGTAGAAAATGTTGATATAAATTTTTCGTTTCAATTTTCTCAAGTTTCTAACTATAATTTTCATGTCTACTTCATATATTCAACTTTTCCTCAACTTTGGATGTAGTCAACGCTTGTAAAGTCAATTAAAATTTCTTTTATATTTTATTATTAAAATGTCAAAGCCTTATAAAGTTGCAAACAAGTTCAATAAAATTGCATTAAACAAGATTAATTTTATTTATTTTTATTTCTTTTTTCCAATTTATGGCAAACACAGTGGCCTTATATACTGAAATCATTTGCTAGATATATATATATATATATATATATGTATATGAAAGTACACCAGCAATCCCGTAATAACGAAACTGATTGACACACTTTCTCACCAAGACCAGTTTTTTTCATTGCCTAGCTAACTAACTAACGTGAATCGTTTTTACTGTTTACACTGTTGTAACTACAATCGTCGATAAAAGACAATTAAAAATCTCTCTCTTTATAATAAAAAGAAAAAGTTTAACATAATTCATCTCAAAGTGGATGAATACGTTGAGACTTTAGCAAATTAAATTAATAAACTTTGAACACGAATTTAAAATTAATCTGTTAATTATTAATCTGTAAAAAAAATTGCTTTGATTTTTAATTAGAATATATTTAATCTCTTCTTTTCTTTTCCTTTTTTCTCACCACCACCAATACGTACGTACCTTAATGCCTTCTTATATTATTGTTGGGGTTTTAAGATCTTAATTTTCTTTCAGTCAACTAAAGGAAAACACGTCAAGTTTTTATTATTTCCGTATTAATGAATGCTTTTTATAACAATAAAATTTTTCTTTCTTAGGTCTTAGGTTAGCTTTGCGTGTCAGTACTCTCTTTCCATTTGACTTACGTGCGTGTTAAAAGGGTGTGCAATAATGCATAATTTATAAGTTAATAAATGTAGTTTACTATTGTCATATATTATATATTAAGAATAAAAGCTAGAATATATACATACATATATATATATATATATGTTACGCACAACGCATAATGGCACATTGGCTTCTGCTGCTACTGCTATTCTTTATTGAAAAATCTTAATAGTTTTTTTCACTGTGGTGTGACTCCTTTTTTTTCTATCTTTAAATAATCCTGTCCTTAAAAGCATTTAATAAAGATAATGATTTATATCCATTTTTATGTGTGACATAAAAAAGTATGCAAAAGTTTTTATTATATGCATAGCAACTAAAAGTAGGCATTAAAAAACAAATATTGTATTTATTGTAATGCTTTTATTCAAGCCGCTACTGCTACTGCTACGTAATATAACTTTAGGCGTTCTTTTAAAATACTTTAACTTTCATTTATTTGAAAATTCTTAAATTATATTACTTTTTAGTTAATTAATTAAACTTTGTTCGGTGGATATAACTTTTCCTATTTCCTGCTCGAGAGAGTACAAAATCTTTTATTGTTTTTCTTCTTTTTTACGTACAATTATGGTTGCTTTCTCTCTCTCTCTCTCTCTCTCTCTCTATATATATATATATATATATATATATGTTTCTGTTGTTCTTGACACCCTCTGATAAATGTCTTTTTGCCCATAATTTAGTTTTGTCTTTATTTCGCTGACAGTAAAACCAGAAGAAAAAAAAAGGAAAAAGAAAAGAAAAACAGAAAAAAGGGAAACTACCCCCTACTTGGACCTGACAAGAGACGCACAAATATAAAGGCGGAAACCTTTTACAGTTTACAGTTTATGTGCCTGATATTTTGTAGTTATGTTTTCATTATATATATATATGTGTATAGATGTGGATGTATATCTACATTTATACACCCAGCAGCGTTTATTTCAGTTCATATTAAATTATTTTTTTTTAAGTAATTATTTTTCTAGGCAGTTAAGTAAGTATTGATGGTATTGTGAAAAAAATCCGTTTGTGCTCTTATGCTTATTTCTCTGATAATTTATTTGTTGATTGTGCGTGTAGTGAGGACAAAAAAAAAATTGCTATAAATAATTTAAACAATACATTACAACGTTACTTTGTAAAAGAAATAATATATTGTTTTTTGATATCATCGTTATAAATGATTAAAAAAAGAAAATCAACCAATCCATAATTTATTTAGCATATTTTCAGGAACTACTCAGGAACTCATTTAAATAGCATAACTTTTGGATAATCATTTAGATCTTTAAAAAAATGAATTTTTATCTCATTTTTATATTTTAATAACGTAACGATGTCACCATAACATAGTTATACATATGCACTTCCGCCACTTAAATGTACCTTTGCATATGTATTTATATGTAAAGTCTATCAGTATAAAAATTTAAAAATGTCTATGTCTATCCGTAAGTCAGCCTCTGTGTTCTTTAAAAGCTTATGATAGCAGAAATTAAGACAGAGACGTAAACGTCCACCCTTAGACCAAAAAAAAAAATTAAGTATTTAAGTTTCGATCTCTTAAATAAATATAATAATGGCTCCTTCTAAAACCGGTAAAGGTAAAAGAATTAATAAAGTAGTAATAACTACAGATCATGCAAATAGTAGAGGTATACGATCAAAAGAAATTCCTGTAGCTCATGTATCCCATAACAGTAGTAATAAAATTAACTGCTCCTAAAATAAAAGAAATTCCGGCGTCGATGACGTCTACTAACGCTTCCCCGTGAGCAATAGCAAAAGATAAAGGTAGACAAACAGTTCATCCTCTATCAGCTCCATTCAGCTAAAAAAAGGACGTGGAACCAGGCACACACAGTAACCATAAAGTAGCAGCTTAGACTTCTTGATATATTATGGACTTCCTCCCATATACCTTCTTGAACCATTCATAAAATCATCAGAAATGGTAAGGGAAAAAGCAAGAATATTACATTCAGCCGAATCTTTTATACCCATCACATTTGTCTTAAAAAAGTAGGGAAAAATTAAATTTTAGTAGGTGGGCGTGGCATTTTTTTTTCTATTTTTATGGAATACCGTGGAAAACCGCCAGCCATGCAATATAGCCGTGGAAAACAGCCAGAGACAAACAGCCAGAGACAAACAGCCAGAAAGCATTCGTGTTTTCTGCTTATACTGTATGATGAATTTGACCCATTTACGATAACGACGTTCGTAAAAGAACTTCCAATGTGTCTACCGAATTTGAGGCCTCATTTTTGCGACTAGGGGAATAGTTACCAGTGACTTTACACAGACAAGCAGATAGCCAGATAGCTAGACGGACAGGCAGATAAGCCTAGGAGGTCTCCTAATTTCATATTGATACAGAATATATACATTTTATAAGGCTTACATGGCAAGACAGGCAGACAGACAAACGGTCAAACGGAAATACTTAAGTCGATTTTAAACTTGATACTGGGTATAAAAATAGGCGAAATATACATCGGATACTATAGACAAAAAGCTCCAATTTATATGATA
>KK351122.1:0-18482 GCA_000671755.1 Glossina brevipalpis | reverse complement strand
CTCTCTCTCTCTCTCTCTCTCTCTCTCTCTCTCTCTCTCTCTGTGTCTGTCTCTCATTCTCTCCCTCTCTCTTCTTTTCTTTCTCTCTCTCACTATCTCTCTCTTCCGCTTTTTTTCTTTCTCTCTCCCACTATTTCTCTCTCCCACTCCTTTTCTTTTTGTCTCCCACTAACTCTTTTCTTCTATCCTTCTTTCTGTCTCTGACCCTCTCTCTGTGTCCCATCTTTTTTTCAAGTATCTGCTCTCATAAATTTAAGTGTTTCAACTTTGCCGAATAACGCTTTCAATTTTTTTCCATATTTTTCTTTTCTTATGTTTCTTGAGGAAGGATACTCACCTTTTCTTTTTTTCTCTTTTCTCAATATTTGCAAACTGTATAGGCGACCTTTTCTTTCTTTTTTTCCCTTTTTTTTCTTTACATTACATTACATTGCATTACATTCCAGTTGAACATGAACAAAACACATACACTTGAGCTTCTTAACAGAGTAATATTGTATTTTCCTTTATGACACTTGTATTTATTGTCGTTCAAGAGTACTTATGCGTTTTTGTCAAACTAAGAGAAATAAAAAAAAAGGAGCAGAAAAGAAGAAAAAAAGCGCAATGCCGCCTACGTAAAGTACTTGGCGAGCCCAGTACATCAGCATATAAAAGTAACCTTGAATTTAGCAAACTGTACTACTCCTGTGTAATTGCATCGTAAAATATGCATATATATGTGTATGTATATGTATATAGAATATATATATGTATATAGAATAACCTTAAAGACACAGAGGCAAAGGGAATACAATGCGTGACGCATAACTGTGACCAACAATTGGAAAGCAAACCAAAATAAAAATATGTTAAACATACTTTTGGGTGGGTTTTCGGGTGAAGGTTATTCTATTCGATATAAATTACAAATCATAATAACCGAAATTGCTTTATAAAAATTAAAAAAAGAAATTATTATATGTATATGGATATATAGGGTCATCCATTTTGCAATTTTTTTAGTATAAACATAAATAAAACACACACGCAGCCGCAGCCTTGGTTTTATAAATAGAAAACCAGTAAAAATTTTAAAGACATTCCTGGATATATATGTAATCGTATATATATTATAGACCGAAACGTAAATAATTCTAATTGAGATTAGGATCAAATAGCTTTTTTTTTTAATAAATTGTCTAGACCTTACCATTATTTGTGGTGTATTTGTGGTGTCTTCTGCCGGTCATTTTTCAGAACTGGATCCTTTTAAGTTAATTTTCGCTTAATTTTCTGCACGTAACGGGCAATAACTTATCCGATGTTCGTTCTCAAAATGTCAAGAGTTTGATAATTGCTCACATAAGCATCATTCTTTACATAACCCCACAAAACGAAAGTCCAGCGGTGAGAAATCGCTCGACATTGACGGCCAACTTACACCAACAAAGCATGATATTACTTATCCAGGAAATGTCTTGCACAACAACGTATTGTATGGCTTGTTGTACAGTTCTGTTGAAACCATATACCTTTAGCATGCATATCTACATCTATATATCACACCAAACAAAAAATTGGTAATTATTTGGTTGTAGCGAACCGAATGCTATACGCACCGTATAGCGATTAAATTTAGATCTTCTTCGATACGTTTGCTAATAGAATAAATATGTCCGGTCTAGCGTGCGTTTCAATGATGTGTGGGAGTCTAAGCAAATCTTTTAAAGATCTAGTTTCTCAAAAACTTTTGCACAGTTTTGTCTATAATCCGTTCTGATAACCGATGCTTGATGTACTTATTGAAGAATCAGCATTTTTTTTGTATCACCTTTTTTACTATTTTAACACATTCAGCGATTGTTAAGCGATCCATATTATAAAATGGCAAACATTACACTAAATATGTGATGGCTTAGATAACAATTCTGTTTTACATATGTTTCTGAAACAAGGTTAACAAATATAGACCAAGGAATGGTTGAACCTATATTATACACGCACAGATATATACCCACATAAAATCCTATATTAATTTTTATTGTTATATATATTTTTATATACAATTGTGTAGATATGTAAATATTTATTTATTTATTGGTTTGCACATATGTGTCTGTAAATATTTTTAATTTTAAAAGTGTTATAAGGGTAAACTAGGAAAATAAAATGAAGCAAAAAAATTTTCTCTAGATCTTCAGTTTTTTTTTTGGTTTATAAAAGAAAAATTCTACTATGAAATATTGTGCAAGCGTTAAAAGGAAAAATAGGAAATCAATTTTCTTCTTGTAATGAATCTCGAGTATTTAAATCATTGAAAATGAAGATATAAACAAGTAAAAATAATAAGTTGGACGAAGCCTAAGGCATTACATAAACCCTTTGCCTAATACAGCTTGTCAGTCATTTTCATCAGAAGAAACGGAAAATTATATATTTATTTATTTATTTATTTCATATATATGTAAATAAATTATATTATTACTGAAAAAACACAGTAATTTAGGCCAATATGTGCCTTTGTTGGTATTTTTTACCAGCTCTGCCGCAATGAACGGTTTGAAATCACGTATGCTGCTTCATTAATAGCACTTCTTAACAACTCAACTAGTGTTGAGGAGGACAAACAAAAATACATATTAGGTATAGTATTGTCCAAACAAATAGATCTACAGGATCCAAATTTAGTGCAGTTAATTTTTTCTGAGAATTTTTTATTATGGACCAAATTTCCCTTGTTGTCAGATAAACCCTTTTTTTTATGAGAATTCTTATATGGAATAGCGTCCAAAAAATAGATCTACTTGGTTCAAATCTAGCACAATTCCTTTTATATCAAATTAATATCAAGGACTTATTTTGTGATTATGAAATATTGAAACTTAGACCGTTTTGCCTTATAAAGGCTTATGGCTGCATGTAGACAAGTCCAAAAAATTGACCCATTCCATCCAAATCTTGCAAATCACCTTAAGATGCCGTAATTTTTATCGAGAAATTTTAGAAGTTGTATGCTTTTCCATGCAACGACATCCTCAAAAATTAAGCGGTCGAAGAATGGGACAAGTTAATAGTAAACCGAATTTCGCTAAGATATTTCAAAAATTGCGATCCCTAATTCGCGCACATGAACACATGGAGTAGACATTAGATAGACAGGAAAAAAAATTTAAATCGATTCAGAAAATAATTCTAAATAGATCGGTATAATAAAAGGGTGGGTCTATGTTAAACCCGTCTGGGTAACACAATCGATGTAATATTACATGTTGTTAACAGTGAATGAAATCTTCAAAGTTTACTATATATGATAGGTGGGGCAGCTAAACATTTTTTTTCATTTTGGGTCTAATTTCGGGTTGGGTTATTGAAAGTCTATTTACATGACCCTTATAAAAAATGAACGCAAAACTTTAGATCGACATTTGTAATTGAGTATTGTAAGGTAGTGTAGACATTTTATGATGTCTCAGTTGCATTAATATCTGGATTTCATTCATTAAAATATTTCTTCCTCTATCCCTTTATTATTCTTACTGTTGGAACCCCTAAAGCAATAACTTTCAAACTCATTTTTTAGATGAGCTCTACGATACGAAACAATTTTGAGACTAAAGAACCTGATCTCAAAAGAGGCAAAAGAGAAAATGCGAGAAATTTATAAATTTTTCGATAAAGAAAGGCCTGCTCAAGTCAATGTATGCGAAAAGTTAGGAAACTTTTATAAATATTTTCACGATATATTGATTAAACAAGACGATAGGACTGGACTCACCACAAACCGAAATTGATTTCCTTATGGGTTAAAATTAATGTTCAATACCACCAATAAATCAAAAAAAAAAAAAGAGGCAATGAGAGATATATTTATTTATATATATTTACATTTGAATAAAATAAAAATAATAATAAGAAATTTTTTTTTTTTTTTAAATATTAGTAACAAAAAATGATTAATTTTTTCTCTCGAATTAAAATTCCATTCAACTTCCTTATTTTAAACCAATAACATTTTAATTGACTTATCATAATACCATAGTTATAATAATTTTTTTTTTTTGTATCATCAAGAAAAAACCAAATACACTTAATACTAATTTAAAATAAAAAAAAAAAAAATTACAAAATTTCTTTTACAATTAACCTACTTTCGAAAATAATTTCGTTAAACGCGCTACTTCCTAATCTTATACAACTATTTGTTGCTTTAACACACAAAGCATATTCAGTTTCTGAGACCGCTTGTCCGGGAATACCAGAACTATAATTTTATAGATTAACAAAAATCGTTCCACTCTAGTTCCGTGAATAGAATAAGTATTCATTGATTTCCGTTTGCAAAAATTAAAATCAAAATATATTTATATATGTTTTAATGTCAATATCGGTTACCCATAAAGAATTTATCAATTACGTTTCATAAAACGCTATATACAAAAATAAATAGAGTTGGGTATCCCCTGTTCGTTCAAAGCCAAGTCTTCTACAATTTTCTTTTTTATTTATACTCGTAAAATGTGATTAAGCTTCGAACTCTAGCGTAGCGTAAAATAATTTTCTAAGGCTTCTGTTATTGACTTTAACTAATGGTTTCTACTTGCAATTATTATAAGACTTAAATGGTTTCTACTTGTGATTATTATAAGACCTAAACTATAAAATAAAATAAATTTCATGTTAGCAATTGTTATTAATAACAAAGTAATAAAAATAATTTTTTTTTTTTATTTTGTAAAAGTTTGCAAAATTTTAAAAGCTTATTAAGTTTGCTTTAGTTCACCATCGAATCGCTATAACAAACATAGTGTTTTATAGTAAGTAAACAGAATCGTACTATTAGATTTTAGTTTTGGCCATGCCAAGCAGCGTCCTTAATAATTCTTAAAACCACAACGCTTTGAATGATTTTATCTTGTGAGCTAAGTAACTACTTCTATAAAGAGGAAGATTTTCATTAAAGTAGATTTTTTTATGTTCACTTATTATCTACAAAAAGTTTCTATTAATTTAATAGTCAAATACAAGAGCTGATAGATGAATTTAAACAATATAAGGATTTATAATTAATTATCTATAATTTTCTATACAATTTTGAAAGCACTCTATGATAAAGAAAATTAAAAAGAAATAAGAAGAATTTATATTCGAATCAGATCAAATCTTTTACAACTATTGCCTTTTAACTCGAAAAAAAAAAATTTTTTAAAAATGAAAAAAATTAATTTTGGTGCTTAATAATATTGCCCGAGCACGTGGTTTACTTTTTTGCCCTTTTTTTACACAATTACTGGAGAAACTTTTCAAAAAGCAGATGTTACCAGATTATATTGTGCTAAAAGCCGACCGCTATTAATCTGTTGTGCTCACATTCAATATCAAGCTGCTTGCAAGTATTTCCAATGTTTTTGCTAAGTTTCTACGACTAGGAGATTGTTCACGGTGGACATTTAGAGCAGCCGAAAGACAGAAATGACTACATCAAAAATTCAGAATTTAATACAGATCAAAAATATGTATATATATTTCATAGGGTATCTGAAGTTTCTTTCTAAAACCTTTCGACAAAGAGAATATAACGAAGGATCTTTCTATGGTAAATATAAAAACAAATATCTTCTATTTTTCTTACATTCTAATTAGTCATGGACCCGAAAAAAAGATCTAAATCCCTAGTCCCATCTTTGGCATCTCTATTTTAATAATGTTCTCATAACTGTACCAAATGCAGTCATTTTCAGACCTTTCAATTTTGTCTACATTCGCTCTTTTTCTGTTTTATGTTCCTTTGTCTTGAAGAAAAATCAAAAGAAAGAAAGAAAAGGAAGAAAGAAGAAAAGAAAAGTTAGAATAAAAACAAAGTTTATAAGAAAATATTTTAAATTTAGTCAACTGTTAATCAAAGAAAGGCGTTTTTCTTTCTCACTCCTTTCGCACTTCTTTTCATCCGAAAACCTTGGTTACCTTGTAGCACTACACTTCATGAGAGAAAAAGATGATACTTCAAGATATGTAAAAAATACAAATGAAAAAGTGTTCTTAAGTTGTGTAACGCGGGATTGTTAGACTAAATTATAAGTACTACTAGAGGTGTAAGATCAGCCACGGAAGCTATTTCTGCGTAGAGTTTTGC
The DNA here is from genome assembly GCA_000671755.1 of Glossina brevipalpis. NCBI lineage: Eukaryota > Metazoa > Arthropoda > Insecta > Diptera > Glossinidae > Glossina > Glossina brevipalpis. The sequence goes on along the minus strand of KK351122.1, from coordinate 12,370 downwards.
TCAGTCGGTGTAGATAGAAAGGAATCTTCGGAAACGGCCTTTCAAAAAGTTTTTTCTAAGTTACGGTTACTCGAATGTCGCAGGTGCAATAAGTAATAAAAGGTTAGGTAAGAGCCGCGCTTCGTCTTGTCAATGGTGGACACAATAATTTACCCCGATAACTTTCTTCTGGCATTTGAAGTCTCCTAAATGATAAGGGCTGTTCTGCTGAATGATAAGGGCTACTTAAAATTTCTTATCTAACCTTTATACGATCGCACACAGCGGAATTGCTGGGCTGTTCTTATCTAACCCTTATCTGTCATGAGATGTCATAGAATAACAGGACTGTCCTGCTGAATGGTGTTAAGGTCTGCTTAACATTTCTTATCTAAGCCTTGTATTATCTGACAACGTGAAATTACGGGACTGTTCTTATCTAACCCTTATCTATTATGCGATGTCATGGAATTACAGGACTGTTCTGCAGAATGGTGAGGGCTGCTTAACATTTCTTATCTAATCCTTATCTATCATCAGACACCGTGGAATTATAGGACTGCCCTGATGAATGGTCAGTACTGCTTCACATTTCTTATCTAACCTATGGCATTGCACATCCATTGTAGGTATCCAAGTAAAACACTAGAGACAATTGTTCATTTCCTAATTCATAAATATGGCACAGTATTGTATAATCGAAGCTCTTTAAGGATTTCTAATTCGTCACTTTTAGCATAAAACTTCGGAACTATGCTCTTGAAATTTTCTGAAAAATTGACCGATGCTTTAAATACGTTATCCAAATATAACTGTAGGAGCAACTGTTATGAGTAACACTTCGAAGAAAATTTTATATTTAAATGCTCTTGATTGGTTTTTGATCAAATCTATATATTGGTTTTTAAACAAAATTCCTATCAACACAAATCAAATAAAAGATATGATGCTCTTCTGTGACATTACAAGTGAAAAGAAGACTCAGCACTTAGTGTCTAAGTGTTTTCATTTTTTGTGGCAAGAAGAAAACTTGCCTGGGCAGACGAAGACAGAAAACTCCTTTCAGCAAAATATTATTATAGTTTCGATTATGTTTCAAAAATCATATACATTTATAATATCTATCGTATTGCGTTTATATCATTTTTATTTTCTAAATATGATTTTTAAGCACATAATGTAATAACTGATAGGAACCGATAAATGTATTGCATGAAGAATATTATTAAAAAAAAGTAAAAAAAAATATAAATTTTCAGTTCATCGAGTTTTACTTAAGATGATTTCACTACAAGTTGTTTGCATACAAATAATGTAAAATATCAAAGTAATTGCTATGTAATATATAATGTGTTGTATATATTGCTTTTCATATATATATATATATATATATAACATATATATATATATAACATATATATATATATATAATATATACTTTCATATATAAATATATAAAAATACATATATAAGATATATATATAAATATATAAGAGTTTCTTCTTTGCTTTCTTTTTTTCTCGTTATATTTTCTTGCCACAAATTTGGGTCATAATAGTATCTGTTGCTGCTACTTTTTAAAAAAAGCTTAAAATATAGAGTTTGTTTGCAAAATTCTCTATTACGTTGAAGAAACAAAAATTATTATAAAATTCTAGTAGATTTTTCTTTAAATCTTTTATAATCTCGGTTTACGCTCGTAATTTTAAATAATTTTATCGTTATCGTTATCGTTCTTTCATGCTTTGTTAACATTCAATAAATTTCCCTGCGTAACAAAACAATTTACTTTCAGTGGCGTGTTCAAATCGTTTCTTTCGTTGCCTTTGTAAAAGTTTTATAGTTTTTTTTCTTAGTAAATATATATATATCACCTGTGCCGCCTGCTCTCTTCTGAAATTCTTCTTGTTTTTAAACTTTACTTTCGATTCAATAGCATTTTAATACCTTAAGTCGCCTGCACTGCATTTAGACAGCAATCTTAATTCTGTTTAGACTTACCTGTTTTTACTTAATTGTGTTTTTACATGGAATTTCGATTTACCACGATCATCTCAAACAGTTAATGCAATTTTCTTTTTACACGATTTCATTTAATTCTATGAAGCTTAAGGCGATAGCCTTTTAATTGCTAGTGCTAATGCTTCTTATTTTAGACCAAGAATTTATTTCATTGATCTAAATAAATTATAATAATAATAATAGTATGAAATTTTTGAATCTTAAGAGCAATTTTTCATTTGTGACAACTTATTTAAGCACGCACACAAAACAGCTGACAAGTTCTTCTGCTTCGTCTTACTTCTTTTTCTTCTTGCTTCTTTTTCTTCTTACTTCTTTTTCTTCTTGCTTCTTTTTCTTCTTACTTCTTCTTCTTCTTACTTTTTCTTCTTCTTCTTACTTTTTCTTCTTACTTCTTACTTCTTCTTCTCACGTCTTGCTTCGTACTTCTTCTTCTTCTCACTTCTTCTTACTTCTTTCTGCTTCTTCTTTTTACTTCTTCCTCTTCTTACTTCATCTGCTTCTTCTTACCTCTTCTTCTTACCTCTTCTTCTTCTTCTTACTTCTTACATCTTCGCACTTCTTCTTCTTCTTTTTCTTACTTCTTCTTCTTTTTCTTACTTCATACTTCTGCTTCTTTATTATCTTGTTTTTAAGAACAATCTTCTTCACACGATTTTTCATATCGTTTTCTCTACGATATCTGTTTACGATATTACGAGTTAGAAATTCACTTTTCATATCTGCTCAAATATGTACAGTAAACCAACCGTTAACACGAAAGGTCCATTTCACCTTACATGATTTAAAATAGCTTTCTTCAGGCTTAAGAGACTACATGACAATCATTTTTATGGACCTTCAATAATATGACTTTTTTTTTTTTTTTTTTGATAAGGGATACATATCTGTCTCGCTCTTTTAATACGATCACAATTTTTCCGCGGTGTTGTATGAATCGGCCTTATTTGAATTTGTATTATATAGAGGTGTGCTTTATCTACTTATTAGAATTGTAGAATATTCTGTTAATTATAGACATATCAGTTAAGCACTGGAATATTTCACAGAGTAGCCTCTTTTAAGCTTACCATGCGCTATTATTTTGTACTTATGAAATAATTTGTAGACGTATGACGACCCCTTTTCCACTACAGTTTTTGATAATCGTTGTACCAAGTTTATCTTATATGAATTATGAAATTAGGCCTCTAAGTATTGTAGGCGTTATTATGAGCAAATGCTGATCGTTTTCAAACATCATCTCTATGTCTATGGACTAAGAGTGCATACTTTATTTTTATTATGCGAGTTAGGTTTAAATAAGCTTAGAATTTGTCACTAATCAAGAGTATGTATGTACCTTAAAAGAGTTTGTAATAAATATTCCCAGGCCTTTTGTACGTTCTTCATTCTTCGCTGAAGATTTTTTCATGCCTTTTTCTGGGAGGCAAGTACGATCAAAACAAAGTACATAAGTCTTTTCTTATACGATCTGTTCGTTGAAGAGAGAATACGCCGAGTTTTTACAGTATTTACGATGAAAAAAAAAGTACATAAATCTTTTTTTTGTACGGTTTGCTCGCCGAAAATAGGATATGCGGAGCTTGTACGGCATGCACGATGAAAAAAAAGTACGATAAATCTTTTTTTATACAGTTAGCTTACCGAAGATAAAATACAAGGAGTTTTTACGATAATGAACGATGAAAAAAACCTAAATCCTTTTTTTGTACGGTTTGCTACCCGAAGATAGAATCACGGAGCTTTTACGTTCTTACACAACTCGTACCTGGAGCGGTGTACAGCTTCTGCTACATATCGATCAAAAAGGCATAAAGAATGTATGCAGCTTTTGTACGACATTTAAAATACGCTCTTAAGCGCCTTTTTCTAATATATATACATTACGTAGAAACAGGATTAACTGTTTTTTTTTACTTTTAAAGCGGGAAAAGCACTGAAATTGAAAACCGTAGGTCAGTGTAGGACTTTTACTGCACTAAAATCAATTCTAAATCTGTCTTACTATTACGTATGTCTTCGTGAACGTCCCTCCGACCCGAGTTTGTCCGTTATGGTTTTACTATAACGTGTACTAAATTCCACATTTTTGGCAACCGCAGCATAAATTTTATCAGATTGTCACGCTTGCTTTATAAGTTCCCTCTCAATGGAACATGTTGGGCGTTGGAACAATCACATGTGCCGCTGTTGCCATCTTCTTCATCACATTCTGAACGATGTTAGTCACTGTCATGTGTCATCCTATGTAGATAACGGTGGAAACAGGCATGTCCTCTCAAAGTTTGAATAAGATAGAAGTTAACGCTACCGTGTTTTCTTTCCACCCATTTCTTTACGGTGGGAATCAATCTATAGCTCCATCTGCCTGACCTGGAGTTATCCCACTCTATTTGCCATTCTCGCTAACTTCCTTAATATATTTGTTCCTTTTCCCCTTTGGAATGTGTTTGTGTATTTGCCTCTTTGTATGCATGTATGTGTGTGTGTGTGTGTGTATGTGTATGGGTTTGTATTCATTTACTTTCTACTCCGTTATTATTTATTAATACTTTTATAACTTTTAAGCCCACACCTAAATTTTAGCCCAACAGTAGCGTTACGTCTATTATTCTTTCCCTTGGAAAGATTTGTATGTGAGTGCGTACACATTTTACATTACTCTCTGCTCAATTTACGATGATAATGTTATGCTCTGTTACACTTGAAAATGATGAGTATTTTCTTTGTTATTTTTTTGTTTTTTCCTTTTGTTATATCACCGCCCACGCCATATACGCTTCACTCTTTGTTTTGTTACATTTTTTTTTTTTTTTTTATTCTGAAAGTATTTTTCCTCCTCTTATAAAATTCTGTCTATCTTCTTTTTTTTTTCTTCTTTAACACAATTTTGCTTTAGGCCTTAGATGATGATGATGATGATGACGATGACTACGCCATAATGTGATGTTCATAATAAAATCACTAGAAAACACATGTTGAATACATTTTCCAATTGAATTCATTTGAAATAATTTTCAAGTTGTTGAAGTTTGGATTTTTTGCGTACTTGTTGGTTGGTTGTTTGACATGAGAGGAAGAGGAGAGATATTTATTTATACTCCTTACCTTGTTTGGGTATAGAACTGAATTGTTTTTCTGTAGCATACTTTTAAACAAAACTTGTAAAGTATGTTTCTTTTTTGTTAAATTTCTAACTGCCTGTGTCCCTCCTCCACCTTCTTTTGTTAAATATTTTGTAATAATATAAAATTACTTTCAATTTAATTTAAAAATATTATCGTATTTGCTTATTAACGTCAGAAGTACATTGCTCTGAATTTGCCTTCAATATATTTATTAATAAATATGTAGGAATCCTTTGCAAGGTAAAGTTCAGGGAATAATATGAAGCGAATAATGCTACGCACTCAGGTGTTTAGAGTTTACTCCATGTGTTATGTTTCACTTAAGAGGACTTTGTTTAATTTGTACTTGATACGGTTGCTCGACTCTCTTTTTCCCTCTGTTGTGGAAAACTTTCTCTTGGCATAAAATATTACTTCAATTAATTTTACTTGCTACCAAGAAGTATATGTTTAAAGCTTATTTATAATTTCTCCATTTTATATGGGCGCATTTGTACATATATACACATATAAATACATGTATATGTATATATATATATATGTGTGTATATACATATATAAACATAAATGTATTTGTATAGGAGTACGAATAGCTGCATTGAATGAGTTTATTAAAAATAAATATTTATTTTATGCAGTATTCAGCGTTGCTCAATCTTTCATCTTCTTGGGTACCTTTTCACTAGCTAATCGAATTCGTAGCCATTTTTAATGATGATTATGAAAATTTGAATGCATTTAGCTAATTTTTATACCCTACACACTTCCTTCCCAGCGTCACTAGCTAGCTATCCGAGCAAGCTACAGTACCTAACCAATGCCAGCGTCACTAGCTAGCTAGCCAAGCAAACTATACTAATTAGCAATGCCAGCGTCACTACCTAGCTATTAAAGCAAGCTACAGTAATTAACAATGTCAACGTCCCTAGCTAACTATCCAAGCAAGCTACAGTACCTAACAATCCCAGCGTCACTAGGTAGCTATTCAAGCAAGCTACAGTAATTAGCAATGGCAGCGTCACTAGCTAGCTATCCAAACAAGCTACACTAATAACAATGCCAGCGTCGCTAGCTGGCTATCTAAGCAAGCTACACTTCCTAATAATGCCAGCGTCATTACCTGCCTATCCAAGCAAGCTACAGTGCTTAACAATAACAGCGTCACTAGCTAGCCATCCAAGCAACCTACGGTGCTTTGCTGATGTATCTAACACCCAACAGAACTTAAGCTGGACTTAAGCTATCTTTAATCATAACAATCGATTCAGAGTCATTTTGCTGAATCGATTTAAACTTATTTGTCCGTCTGTCCGATGTCTTCTTAAGTATTTTTGTCTTCAATCTTCAAGTTGCATATTTTAAGATGCCATCGGAAAATTTGATACATTTGCGAGTTGTGGTCCTAGGGTTCGATCGGACCATTTTTACGACCACTCCCCATGTAACATCCTATTTGAATAAAGGTTTTATATTGAAAAAAAATGAAATTTTTTATAAAACGGTAGAAGCTTAGTGTTTTGGTATATAAAATAAATTTGAAAAAGTTGGATCGAATATATGATCAATCTTTGAACCACCTCTCGTATAGCCAGCCGTTCCTATGAGAATATAAGCTTTTATATGCTAAAAAGGTCTAACTTTTAACATTTATATAATAATAGTAATAATAACAATTATAATAAATTGATACAGAAATTAAATGCTACAAATTTTGCATTAAGTGGATCCATTTTTTCGACTCAACTCCTTATAAGGATTCTTATGAAAATTAATTTTTTATATGACAAGAAAATGTAATCTTTAGTACTTTGTAACAGGAAAAGTAGAATAATAGAATAAGAAAAGATCTTTAAGAGAAAAACGAAATTTTTTAAATTGAGATCCCCTCAGTTCACGTTTTGGGCTTTCTTCCCTAAAAAGACTCCCATGGAAAGTATACCTTTACATGCAAAACAAGGTACAATTTGTAATATTCGTTTACGAAAGTAATTGAAAAAATGTATTAAGTAAAGTGGTGTAAAGTATTTAAAGATTGGCCTTGCCCGACTATAATGTTTTTTCTTAAATTATTTATTATTTATATTTGTTTATATTTGTATTTATTATTTATGATTAAATTCATTAGCTTAAGATTAGACAGTTGATATTTGTGGCCTTTTTGAAAAATTTACAGTACAAGTATGCAAATGAACGTAAAAAGAATCTCTTGAAATGATAAGCAAAAGGTTCCTTAAAATAGTCATTAAAGCTTTGGGATGGTTAAACAATATCTTCTTAATTTCATACGCATGCTAAAAATATAACTTGCAACAGGTCACAGATTGTACTTTGTTGCCATATTTAATACCTTTGGAGCTGAAGTCCTTAGACTTATTCGTCTTCTAATGTTTATCATGTATTTAATAAGGAAAACTCATTCACTGCCGACATTTCCGATCAGCTTCAAAATGCACAATCGACATTAATTTATTCGTTCGTCTCCTTTTGTTTATCGAATGAAGGCTTTGTTTATACTTTGCTTTCTAATTAAACTAAATGGAAGACTCTATAGTTGACTATAAGTGAACAATATTCACACAAACTTAGAAATGTACTCCTCTAGCGTGATTTCGTTTATTCGTTATGCAGTATTTTCATTTTCATATAACGTTAGTCTGCCCTATAAGAGCTATTGGCGCCAGTGCTTAAATGAGTTTATAATATTCTTTTTCTTCCTAATTAAAAATTCAGTTTATTTACAGTAAATTTAATTTTTTAATTCTTTATAATGAATGATTAAAAAATATAAGATTAAGAAAAAGATAGCATAACATTATAACCTTTTACGGAAAACATACTTTTATGTCATTTTTTCTTACCCTAAAATCTATTCGCCTATGATTCCTGTCAACTGGTCTGTTAAAATAATGATAAAAACGCATATTAGTTATCGGTAGATCCGATCGTATCAACAACATGAATATTTTATGTTTACTATCAAAAATCCTATGTTTACATAGCACATTACGCTTGCAATACTGTTACCCATAAATGCGTTAATAAGAATGAGAGCAAACATTACTTGCTCTAAAGATTTTAACCTCTGAAAAATTTATTAGAAATCTATTAAAAAAGTGTATACTTTTTGTCGGAATTCTACTTAGTTTGACTTGGTGGCTCTATACGTTTGTTCAATCCTCTACTTGTTGAAATTCTTCTTTGCAAATATAAAAAATTGTGAGTTCGACTTTCATGAGTCCAAACTTAAATGAATGTTTCAAAAGCCAACTAATGAGTTTCGAAAAAAGTTGAAGAATAATTGAAGAAAGAAAAGGAAAAATAAATTATTACTTTATAGCTGCAGGCAATAACAGCAGAGATCCTTCTCGAATTGAATATTTAACAAAAAAGTTGCAAAGTTGAATATAAAAAGCGCAGAAAAAGTGATGATCATTGTCTAACAAATCTTTATCTGTAATGTCTACTTTTAATATGTCAACTATCTATAATGTCTACGTTGAATATGTCAAATACCTATAATGTCTACCTTTAAAAGCTCAAACAGCTCAAAAACCAAAAATTTTGTGGGCTGTGGTTGTGCCAATTAATTAGAGATGAGAATTTTTAGCTCTTCGATCGCTTTCGAAGATGTTACGTTAGCGTCTTTCAAGCCTATTACAGGCATTATACATCGGTAGTTAGGCACATCAGATAGTAGGCTCTATCGCAGAGTTCAGTCTTCGAAGCTAATTTTTGTAAACATGAACTATATTCAGCAACATACTATGGAGAATCAGAGGACAAATCGTAGAACAAAATGACGGAATGTGACGGAACGACGAAATGGCACACCTTAGGAAGGACAAATCGACGGACGACGGAGAATAGGGTTATGAAACGAAATTGAATAAAAATGGACAGCAGGGAGAAAATGGACAGATTAACGGACTCGAGAACCGGATTACCAAAGAAAATTGAATATAAATGGACAGCAAGAAGAAGAAACGGAAAGACAGAACGTCGAACACATAAAGAGAGAGAAGCAGGTGGACAGATGGGTGGGTAAGCAAATTGAAAGATATGCAGCTTATCGGACGTTAATTGACTCACAATTCTAAACTAATCAAAACATTTGGATTTCTGACGCGTATTTCCGAATGTAATCAACCAATCTAGCGTACGCCTTTCGTTGCTGGTGGCAACAATAATATATGGCTTATCAAAAAGATTAAGATGAACCTTAAATGGTCCTTTAGCAAAAGATATTAATTTCTAGAAAAAACACAACAGTACATCTTTAGTTAATTAAAAAACGAGGTTTGTCGCAGATAAAAAAAAATTCTATCCAAGACCAGCACATCTACCTTCTCAATCACCTTGGATCCCTTTTTTGCTATTTATTGTCTAATTTTATTTGACATTATTTTTATGTGAAAATTGTTTTTTTTAAATCTTACTATAAGGCACTTAATTTACTTAAGTTAAATTAAAATAAAAAAAATTTTTTTTTTTTTTTCTATTTCTCTTACAGCAATTATTTCGGTCACAAAATCCCGGTCTTGCTGCTGCTGCCACAAATGCTGCTGCTGCTGCTGCAGCGGCTGCTGCGGCTACATCGGCTGCTCCGCCCGGAGCACCGAATGGCACAATGCAGCCACAACAAATGCAAATGGCCGCGGCTTCTCAACAATTTCTGGCGGCTCAACAAAATGCTGCTTATGCCGCTCAGCAAGCAGCTCCTTACGTGATTAATCCAGGGCAAGATGCGGCACCTTATATGGGCTTAATAGCCGCACAAATGCCTCAATATTATGGCGTAGCACCGTGGGGCATGTATCCGGGTAACTTAATACCACAACAAGGTACACAACCCAGAAGGCCACTGACACCCTCGCAACAAGGAGCAGAAAATCAATCTTATCAGGTGAGTGATTAGATGAAAGAAAAAAGAAAAAAAAAACATAAAAGCTGTAGAATTTTAGGACTAAATATTATCATCAATTTTATTATGTATGTATGTAAATGAAAAAGAAACAAAAAAAAAAAAAGTTAATTAAAACATTAATTTAAGTTTTGTAAAAACTTGATTTAAAACTCTCTCTTTCATATGTATGTATATCGTTGTCCAATTATGTATATTATTTATAAATATTGTAAATATATTCTTATAAAAATTTAACCTAAAAAATATTTTTCTCTTTTTTTGTCTTTTTCTCTTCCACATCACTACATACCTACATACCCTACATACATATATATATGTCTGTCTCACTTATAACCCTAAAAACAAATTAATAAACAAAACAAAACAAAAATATCTAACCTTTGTAAAAAAAAAAAAAAAAAAAAAATTCGCTATAAAAACCAAACCAAAACCAAATCAAATTGAATCCATCATCAATCAATTTTTTGTCACAAAAAACACACACATATACTACTGCTACTACTACTACTACTACATATCCTATGCTTTCATTATGATCTTATGATAAATGTGAATAAAAACCGATTTTCGATTCGATTCGACCATTTTTGTGTGTGTGTGTGTGTATATGCACGCTTTCGTGTACATGATAAAATTAATGGGCGTGTTTGCGCTGCCCACTTAAAAAAAAAAAAAAAAGGTTATACCAGCATTTTTTGATCAAAGCGGTTCGCTTGTTATGGGACCACGTACAGGAACACCAATGCGTTTGGTTAGTCCAGCACCGGTCTTAGTACCACCTGGCGCAGCACGTGCTGGCCCACCACCCCAAGGCCCGCCCCAGTTATATCCCCCTCAACCTCAAACTGCACAACAGAATTTATACTCACAACAAAATGGTTCAAGTGTTGGAGGTAAGTAATCATTACAATCTGCTATCATTGTTACTAAATATACTTAACATGAACCATATATAATATTTATATATATAATATAAGTGTAAAAAAAGATTAAAAAATATATATATAAATATATATCTATGTAAACATATAGACATATATACTTATATACATATATACATAAATGAAGGTGTATATGTGTTTTTTGATTATATACCATAAATTAACCTCAAATTATATATAATAAGTAATGAGTAATGAGTAATGAGCAAAAAGGAATTATTTTAGTATTTTTATGATTATTATTGAATATTTTTTTTATTCTTTTTTGAGTTAAAAACAATGCTCGATTAACCATGAAGTCGTCGAAGCGCTTTAAGTAAATAAATAAAATTTAAATTAACTCGTTTACCAAACATATAAATATAAATCCTTGCTTGTGTGTATGCGTGCGTGTAAGTGTGTGTGTGTTTGTGTGCGTGTATGTGTGTGTGTGTTTGCGTAAATATGTTGATCAATATATGTGTATTACATATAAATATATAATCGCGCGTTCGTTTATAACAAATAAGTGCGTGTTGGCCATTAACACCTATTAACCTTTTTTCGTTTGGCCTTATAAATGAAATTTAAAACAAAACTGGTTCTTCGATATATAAACACAATGAAATATTAATCAACAAAAACAAATATAAATACAAATTATTATATCGCTTAAGGGCGAATCTTAGATACCCAACTCGACATTTTCTTTAGCATGTTTAAGCAAAAACATGTGATGGGAAACCCAACAATAACTTCATCTCTCGCTCTATCATCTCCTCATATAAAACTATTGTTAATTGCTTTAATAGGGACACGTTTCAATTTGTAAATAATTAAGGAAAATTATTTTTAAAAAAAATTTTTTTTTTTCTCTTTCAAAAAGTTTTTTAAATTTCACAGCTTTTTTGATTGCATGATATAATAATAAAGATTAATTATTATATCTACAGTACAATTTTTTGCAAATTTCAAAACACAAAAAAACATTATTTAATATTTCATTTGAAGCACTATTGCCCTGCCCGTTCTTAACCTTACTTTTTTCTTGCCTTTCTGATTCCATGCGAATTTCGTGAGAAAACATAAGCCAGCCTTTTGATGAGTCTATCCGCAAAACTGACCATGACTAATCGATTTCGACAAATTTTAATTAAACGTTGAGACACAGGAGAAGGTAGTGTCGTAGTAGCTGCATTTAACGTTAGCAATACATGACCGATCTGCTAAAAAATTCTCTTTCTCATCACATCTTTTGGCAGATGCTCTTCGTTCAACTTTTAATGATCGGCTCAACTGGTATAGTTCGCAACAAACTGAACGTAAACAACAAAAGTGTGTTTTTGTTTTGGCGCTCCTAGTGCTAGTTTGTATTCTTTTATTATTAGAGTTAA